>NGBS01000921.1:0-53432 GCA_002245135.1 Proteromonas lacertae | reverse complement strand
TTCTAACTTAATGGGAATATGGTGTTAAAATCATCTACATTATCACCACTTCTTCTAAAAAATTTGGTTAACAAACCATCCATTTATCTAATTAATTAGAACTAATATGAAAAAATACTCTATCCTAAATAATAACCGAGATATGAGCAATACTTATTTTAATGAAATAACCAATCAAATCAAGCGAACATATAACCAATGATTTGTGTTTTTTAAATTCAATTTTTTTAGTGAAATAGAAGAAATAAGAGATCTTAATATATAAAATTGATTTTGGTTGTTATATACTTTCACATTTTATGTTATTTAACTGAGTAATTAAATTGAGATTGATTCAGTTAAATTTTCTTGATTGATGT
Organism: Proteromonas lacertae; assembly: GCA_002245135.1. Lineage (NCBI taxonomy): Eukaryota > Bigyra > Opalinata > Proteromonadidae > Proteromonas > Proteromonas lacertae. The sequence continues at coordinate 53,073 of NGBS01000921.1, read as the reverse complement.
TAATCAAAGAAGGATACTTGATGAAAGAAGGTAAAGATCGTGTAGTTGGTAAATGGCAAAGAAGATATTTTGTAATATATTTTGAACCAGCTTCAATCAGAGTGTATGATTCAATGGTTCCTAGTTATTATGGTAAAGTATATTTAGGTGAGAAACAGAATATTCCATTAGAATGTTATAATGGAATAGAATATGAAAGTGAAATAAAGATTTTACAATAGTATTGAAAGTGAGAGATTCATCTATCAAAACATTTACTCCAGGTGATGAAGAGAAGAAAGTTCATTTGAAAGTACCTGATGAAGTAGAGAATGGTGAAGAAGTAGCTAGAGGCTGGGTTGAATGTATAAAGAATTTCAAAGAACAAAAACCAAAGGCTGTTGATGCTTGGGCAAGACCATTGATAGTGAATGATAAAGGAGGAATTGTTGTTCACAAAACACAAGCTGCAATGGATAAGAAGAATGCAGAAATTGTAGGTAGATTTGAAGCTTCTAAAACTAAAGTTACAAACGCATAAAGAGTATATTCACTAAATTATCTTATAAATATAAATTTATGTTATTTTCTTTGATATTTGAGAAAAACAAAATAATTAATAAAATATTCAATATATTAATTTAATTATTGTGATTTTGAATGAGAAATAGTTGTTTCTCTCATTTTAACATCAGGATTTATGGATTGATAGAATTTGGATTTGTTGTTTCAATTTTATCATCTATTGAAGTAGGTTTTTGTGTAGATTCTGGTGTTAAAGTACTAGTCTTTCTATTAATAACTTGTCTCATATCAATCTTGTGCTTATAATCATCCATTGTTACACCAGCCACTTCATCAGTTTCATAACCTGTATATTCATATTTATTATAAGGATGTAACTATTAATAAAAATAATATAATAACATAATATATACACTACAACAACAGTAATAAAATATAAAAATAAAACACTTCTAACACCAATATCATTACTAAAGCAGAAATAGAAGTGGAAACAGCATCATCTTCTAATCGATAAGCCCATAATCTCTCCCAAAATCCTTGTCCTTCTTTTATATCAGTTTTATACTCTAATTCCCCCTTAAATGCCATTATTGAAATAGTATTCGTTTGTTTATAACCATTATGATATATCTTTATTGTCGTATAATCTAAGTTATTTTCCAACTTCTTAAAATCTACAATAACATCAATTTGTAAAGCTTGACCAGGTTTGATTATTCCTTGAATAGGTGTAATAGTCAACCATAGTTTACTTCGATCAATATCCATTTTATATATTTCAAATGATTTATTACCATAACCAGGCGAAGCTAATATAAACTCATGTTGTGTAATGCTTTTCTCAGCATTATAATGAAATACAAATGTGCTTGGATATAATAAATACTCATCTATTTCAGATATTGTTATTACTTTGGGAGTGAAGGTTGGATCGATGTTTTTAAAGATGGTTTGTTGTCTTAATTTGGATTGTGGATCTTTATAATCAACCATGAATTTTTGATAGATTGAATAGGCTGTATCTGTTGAATCTGGACTGGAATGAATTATTTCTATTGTTGCATAATTATCTGAATATGTTCTATTTACATTAAATCGACTTTTATCAACACTATATGCTGTGGCTAGTTCAATTCTATTTATTTAGCTTATTTAAGATTAATATACTTTAAAGTTTCAATATTAGATTGTGAAACTGTTTGAGTTGTGGTGAATTTGATCTAATTTATTAAAGAACAATATTATACATCCAAATATATGTCATTTTATTTCTTCACATGCACTTTCATCAGTAGGTATAAAACCTAGCGGACAACTTCCAGAACAGAGTATTAACCCTATCAGCCATTAAAATAAAAAGATTTTTACCTATAATTGATATAAAGACTGTTAGATTTGATGATTTTAATAACATTCTATTGATATGAATAATTAACAACGTAAGTAAATCAAAAAAATATAAAAATACACTTAATACAACATATTTATTAATGTATTTCTGTATTAATTCAAATTTTCGTTTTTGAACTGTTTTTTTATTTTTTTCTGTTGATTGATGGATGCTTACTCATTTTTAAGAGATAGATATATTTCCCGTTTGCAAGATGCTGCCTCAAGCTCAACAAGGATGTCCAAAGAAGCTATATTGATTTCTTGCTTACAAAATGGAGGTTATGAAACACCATCTTTGAATGACAATTTATATTTACATTTTCATGGATTTACTACAATAGAAGCACTTGAAGAATACATCAATTGTGTTTGTATTTACCTAGATTCAAATTCACTTACTAAAATCGAGAATTTAGATCATATGACAAAACTAAGATGTTTAATATTATCAAAGAATTGTATATCAAAAATTGAAAATCTCAGTAAACTAACAAATTTAATAACATTAGATTTATCTCACAATGCAATATCTAAAATAGAAGGAATCAAAGAATTAACTCATTTAGAAACATTAACATTAGACCACAACAACTTACACGATGTAGATTCAATAATTGAACTACAAGATTGTCCATCCATCAAATGTTTGGATATCAGTCATAACAAAATCGATGATCCAAACTTTATAGAACTAATTAAAGAATTAAAAACTTGGGAACCTTAAACTACAAGGAAATAAAGCAGTAAGATCAATAGAAAATTATCGTAGAAGATTGATTGTAGCATTACCAAAATTGAGTTATTTAGATGATCGTCCAGTATATGAAATAGATAGATCCTGCGCTGAAGCATTTGCAACAGGTGGAGTTGAATTAGAAAAATCAACAAGAGAACAATATCAGAATAAACAGCGAGAAGAACATAATAATAATATTATTAGATTTAGAGAGTGGGTGAATATGTGTAGAAGAGCACATGAGATATCAAGAGAAACTGGTAATGTGATTACAGTGGATGATTTGTTGAATGGGAATTTACCTGATAATGATCCACAATCTAGGCAGAATAGACAAGCTCAACAACAACAACAACAAACACAAGGAAATAACGATAATGATAATCAACAGGACAAAGTAATCAAGAAAGTGAAACAAGTAGTAATACTAATGAAAATCAACAAAGTGAGAATAATAATGCCAATAACAGTGATGTTGAGAATGAAAATGAAGTGATTGAGTTATTAACCAATATAACACCACCACCACCTCCTCCACCTATGGAACCAATGGCAACTATTATTCATAGATCAACACAACAACAGGAGGAAGAATTAACATCTCAAAGCCAACAGAATGATATTCCATCATTACCACCACCGTTAATTGAAGAGATTGAAACTCCTCAAATACCCCAAACACAGAGTGAAAATAATAATAACAATAATGATAACAATGAAAATAATGATGAAAATATCCCAGCTGCACCTTCAATCAGTGACAATGAACAGCTTCCATAAGTAAATTAACCATACATTACTCTACATCTATTTTTTAACCATCCTTTTCTTTTTAATTAATCTATAAAACAATAAAAATGTGAAATCTCGATAAATTTATAATTCGACAGTAAAACGAAGAACAGTTTTATCAAAAATCAATAGTTCTCTATACAAAACCGAGGCTCGTCTTGAACATGGGATGGTTCGGACGGAAATAAGTTTGGATAGAATAAGAAAAACATATATTAATAAATATATACCAATAATAATTGCATTTCATCATTCAGAGAAAGAGTAAATCAAGATGCAAAACAATAATACATCATTTTAAAATTTGCGGTTTACAATGTAATTTAATGTCAATTTTACATCTCTTTTACATTTAGTTTTATTTCGTCATACTATAGTTATATAAGGTACTATTCCATTATTTTGTTATGAAGTAATGTAGTTATTGTACACAGTAATTAAAAATCAAACAAATTATATTATAATAAGAAAATTGTTTACATTGAAGAGAATTAACCGATATGATTATACTGATATGCTTTGTCTACAATTTGGACAAGTGTGGCTATCTTTTAACCACTGGGATAAACAATTTTCGTGAAACTTGTGTTTACAAGGCAATGTAGTAACTCTTTCTCCACAATCTAGTACTTCTAAACAAATAGAACAATTGATAGCTTCATATCCTTCAGGAACATAGATTTCTGTATTTAGTGCTTGTGAAATTCTTAGAGAGCTAAAACCACAAGCTAATTCGAGAAATGAAAATGGATTACTGTGTATGGTAGCGTCACTCGCACATCTTCCTAGTTTTATGTCATATGCTTGATATCCTCTTTTTCTTAGTACAATTTCGAAGTTAACTATTGTTCCACGTATTGTTATTCTTAATTTATCCATATCAGATTGTAATGCATTTATATTACGAGGTGAAAAATACAAATCACGAGGTGAATAAAATGCTGGACAGATAATAAATCCATATTCCTATATTAGTTAATAGAATTAATAATACATCATTATCTTTATAGAATTTTACAACTCCATTATACCTAGTCATTATTATAAAAGATAAATCACAGTGAATGACAATTTTTTAAAACGATATAATTTTTAGAAAATAATACAAAAATAAACAATTATATAATAATAATATATATATATATAAAGAAACATAGTATTAAACATATTACATTACAAAAAGAATAGATTACTCAATGAGTTTATAATGAAACTCTACAATTTGGACAAGTTTGTTTATCTTCCAACCATTTTGCTAAACAATCATGATGAAATACATGAGTACATGGCAATCTTGTAACAGATTCTCCATAATCCAACACTTCTAAACATATTGTACAGTTTACTGACTCAATTCCAGGGATATATCCTTCAGTTTCAAACTTTGATATAGGTATTGGGTTAAAAATACGTGGAGAGCGGAAGGTCGATAGTGGGGGGATATATGAACTAGCTGCACCATCATAACTACCTAATTTTATGTCATTTGCTTGATATCCTCTTCTTTTGTGAATAATATCGAAATTTACGATTGTACCTGGTTTAGTGACTCTCATTCTCTCTTCTCCAGGTAGAAACATATTCATATTACCAGGTGAAAAAAACAATTCACCTTCACTCCATGAAGGACATACGATAAAGCCAAAATGCTATAAAAAATTGATTAAATAAATAATACCTTCTTCCCTTTATAACATTTAACCATCCCATTATATCTTGTCATTGTTTTACTACAGTATTTCACAGTAAATGTCAATTTTGATTATTTTTCAAAAATAACAGTTTTCAAATCAAAAAATCAATTATATGCCACTTTAATAACAACTATTATATATATCTTCAGCTACATCACCAGTAATATCTTTATGTTCACCAAATGCAGCTCCATCTTTTCTAAATCTATCACATACTTCTTTTATCCATGCTTTATCTTGACTACACTTACATTCACTTATCTTAATTGGTAATTTCATAACATCATGATAAAAATGTTCAATTGCTTTTATAGTTTCTTCAGCAGCTTTTAATTTATCACTATTTTTAATACCAAACACACTATCACCTAACATCGCTAATTTCTCTTTCTTCTGTTGAATTTTTAATCTATAAATAACAGGCTGAACAATGGCTAATGTCACTGCATGATCTAATCCTAATTGCGCTGTTAATTCATGTCCTAATTTATGGGTACTCCAATCAGTAACAACACCTTGAGCTATTAATCCATTTAGAGCTTGATTTGCTGCCCACATTATATTAGCTCTTACTGTATAATCTTTAGGATTTTTCATTAATTCTGTTCCATTTTTAACTAATACTTTCATCAATCCTTCACTATATCTATCTTGACAATCAGCATCAGCTGGGAATGTAACATATTGTTCACAAACATGAACAAAAGCATCTACTACACCATTTTGGGATTGGTTCATTGGTAAAGTGTAGGTTAACTCTGGATCTAATACACTGACTACTGGAAATACCATTGAAGTGTGTAATCCTAGTTTTCTTTTCATTGACCTTCTTGAAACAACAGCAGCAACATTACTTTCACTTCCTGTTGCTGGTAAAGTGAGAACAACTGCTATTGGTACTGCTTTTTTGACGTTTTTACCATCGTTCAGTAAGATTTCCCATGGATCACCTTCAAAGTAAGAAGCTGCTGCAATGAATTTTGAACCATCACAAACTGAACCTCCACCAACCGCAAGAATATAGCAATTATCAGGTCCTATTTCCTTTATTCTATTCACACATTTCATTAAAGTATCAAAGTCTGGATTTGCTTCTATACCGCCAAAATCTTCATACTTTCTAGATCCTAATGCTTTCTTCACAGCATCATAAGTTCCAAACTTCTTGATACTTCCTCCACCATAAGTTATGATAAATGTCTTATCAGTTGGTAAATAATTTGACAGTTCAGCAATTTGTCCCTTTCCAAATAAAATACGAGTTGGATTACACCAATTAAAGTTATTGATTGGCATTTATTTTAAAGATTTCAAAAGTATTTTGAATAATAGAAACGATAAACATTTTTTTATCCAAAATATTAATTACAGTTTAATATAAAACAAATACAATAGCTATGGCAAAGAAGGACTATCAGACTCATCCACAGGAGCAGCTGGAAGTTGAATAGATTGATGTTTTGAATTTTTAACACCATTCTTCTCAACAGAGTTTATTGGTTTTTTAAACGATTGAGATTTAATCATTTTCCTATCACTCGGTATTTTAATTGGTGTTTTTCTGATATTCGAATTAGTTGATGTAATTGATTCAGTTTCTATTATCTTCCTACTATGTTCATCAATCTTTGGGCTGAATGTACATTCAGATATATCTTCACTATTATAATTGTTATTATTACCATTTCCACCACTAATATCCCTTTTAAATTGTCCTTTCCTTACTCCCATTTCATACAACTCTTCTTTACTATGACCAACTTTATTTTTATACTTATTGATCTTTGGTGTAAATGTAAATGATTCTGTTGTATATCCAACCATTGTTTCCTTTGGACGTGATAATCTTTCAATTAAATCTTCATTACTACGGATTTCTGATACTTCTTGTGGAATGCTATTGATTTTTGGTTTGTTTTGAAGTTCTGAAAGTTCTTTTTCTTCCTGTAGTTCTTTTAATCTTTCTAACTTTGCTTTTCTCTAAATATAATTTAAAAAAAATTAAAATATACAATTCTATAATCATCATATAAATGATTATAAGAAGATTGCTTTGATTTAATTGGTTTACTTTTAACATTAGTTTGTGGTTTAAATGTACATTCTTCATAGATAATTTCATCCTGCATTTTCTTAGCTCTTGCTTTCTTTTCTCTTATTTCATTGAATGATATTGGTACTCTTTGCAACAGTGATACTCTTTCTCCATGTGTTTCTACATCTCTATTGATTTCTGGTTTAAAAGTACATTCTTCATCAACACTTTGTTTGGATAGTTCGTCTATTTTTTTCTTTTGTTTTAATCCTTTTTTGTATAATTCTTTGTATATTCGAGAATGAGGTCTATGAGTTGATTGCTAAAGATAAATTAAGAATAAAAGAATAAATACTTTCGGTTTTGCAACTAGCACAGGTTGAAATGTACATTCTGGTCCTATAGTCGATGCAAGTTTCTTCTTCTTTTCTGAATCGACTTGAGCTCTGTGATATAAAGAATTGAAAACATTCTTTCCTCTTGTCGGTGCTACTTTTGAGTCTTTTGTATATATGACAGGGCTAAATGGGCATTCTTCTTTTTGTATGGCTGCAGCTAGACGTTTTTGCTTTATCTATAGAATAAAATTAAGATAACAATACTTTCTGCTTTTTGTACCTTTTATACATAAGTTCACTACGATCTGAGCTTTCTGAATAGTTATAACACAATTCAAAGTATACTTGGAGTTAAAAGCTCACTTGATTTAACAACTGGTGGCGATGTCTGAGAAAAATCAAATTCTGATTCTTCGTTAGGATCCATGTAGGACTGAAAAAAATAAAAACAGTATTAATAATTATATCCGTTTATGAAAATTTTCATTTTCTAATTTTTTGATTTTTTGAATGGATTTTGACATATTCATTTGAATATGATCATAGTATTCACCAGATCTTAACGTTCATGCTATTATAAATAATCTAAGACATGTAATAAACAATAAACTGCAGAGTTAGAAAAGATGATTGTAGAGTAATGCTTTTTCTTACTGTATGTTACTTTATTATCATGTTATTCTTAACAATATGAGAAATAAAAGAGTTTATTCTGTGTAACATGATTGACTAATATTTTTTATTTTATGTTCAATAATATTAATCGCATTAACATATATACAACCATATCACTAAAAATAATACATCAAAATTGTTCTCTTTTGCTTTCTCATAACAACAAAAATCAAAAAAGAAATCTAACACTGTCAAGCCTACAGTTTGTCATTTGAATAACTGCGTTTTTCTTTTTGCTATTGAAAGAGTATCTTATCTTGTTTTATTTGCGTATATTTATAGAATAATATGTCTGTTGGAAGTGATTTAAAAGATCAATTTGGGCCACTTGACGCTCAGATTGAAAGATTGATGAAGCGTGAAATTCTTTCAGAAAAAGATGCTATTGAGTTATGCAACACAGTATTATTTTTTCATTAACAAATATAGGCAAGAGAAATATTACAGAGTGAAAGTAATGTTCAACCAGTTCAAAGACCTGTTACAGTGTGTGGTGATATACACGGACAATTTTATGATCTTATAGAATTGTTTCATATAGGTGGAAAGCTTCCTATGACAAACTATCTATTTTTAGGTGATTATGTTGATCGTGGTTATTATAGTCTTGAATCAGTTTCACTTTTAATTGCATTGAAAGTCAGATATCGAGATAGAATCACAATATTAAGAGGAAACCATGAAAGTAGACAGATTACTCAAATGTATAATTAATTCACATGATATAATGCAAAATAGATATGGTTTTTACGATGAATGTCTTCGTAAATATGGTAACGCTAATGTATGGAAAGCATTTACCGATTTATTCGACTATTTACCAATGACTGCATTAATTGATGATAAAATCTTCTGTTTACATGGAGGTTTATCACCATCAATAGATACACTAGATGATGCAAGAAAAATCGACCGTTTCCAAGAAGTACCTCATGAAGGTCCAATGTGCGATTTAGTATGGAGTGATCCAGACGATCGTACTGGGTTCGGTGTATCTCCTCGTGGAGCTGGTTATACATTCGGTAAAGATATATCACAGAATTTTTGTAGAACAAATAAATTAAATTTGATTGCTAGAGCACATCAGTTAGTTATGGAAGGTTATTTAATGTCTCACGATGGTAATGTAGTTACTGTATTTTCTGCACCTAATTACTGTTATCGTTGTGGTAATCAAGCTGCTATTATGGAGGTTAATGAAACTTTACAATATTTCTTTATTCAATTTGATCCAGCACCAAGAGATGAGAATTTCAACCAAAAGAAACGTACACCTGATTATTTCTTATAATTATTAAAAAAAAGTATCTATCAAACACCTTTTATATATGAAGTTTGTTGTTTTTGGGCAAATTTTTAAAATAGATGCGTTATAGGAGTGAAACTGACAAATTTATTTAAATATGAGTAAGATGTCACAAAGAGGTAATGCAGACAAAATGATAACTGATGATGTTGAATCAGCTTCATTGTTAGGTAGACCCATTGAAGAGCATAAAAAGAAACGAAAGTATATCTATTTTTTAAACTACGTAGGATCCACCGAGGAACAAGATCACATCAGACTAGTATAATTGCATTTTATTTATTTTAGTGATTGATCTTTTATCTACTTTCTGTGTTTTGATCCTTTGGGCTTTGGTGTTATTCGAAGCTCTTACTTATTTTAATGTAATTCATTTACCTCACATTGTGTATATTTCATTATTCTATTTGCATTTAGAAAACCAATTCTAGCAATTTGTATGATTCCAGTTCTTTTATTAATCTGCTTACTATGTTGCCTTAGATACGCTTAAAATATTTCACTCAGAATAATTATTTTAATGTTTTTTTTCTATTAATCCATAAAATTACATAATTAATAAGAGAGAGTGAGAAAAAAATAACAGAATATAAAATAACAATAAACTTATTCTTCCACAGGAACAAATACAATAGTCGGATTACACAACAAATCTCTAACTGCACCAACTGCATACTATTCAAATAAGAACAATAAAAATATAATACATCCATTTGTTTAATCTTCAAATAACCATTACCATTCTTCGCTATTGATTTAGTAATCATGGATGCTGCTCTACTTTCACCTTCGGCTAGTGTAATTTGAGCATCTCTTTCCCTTTGACTTTGTAATACATAATACTCCTGTCTTTGAGCTGCTTGTTGTGTGATCATCTTATATTCACAGGATTTTGTAAAATCATCACTATATTGCATACTAACTACTGATATATCATCCGTTATAAGATCGAAGAGATTTAATTTGGAACGAATACCTGATACTATTTGGTTATATACTGAATTTCTATCTTCTATTAGACTCTCAGCATTGTGTGTTGCTACTGTAGCATTTACTACTTCATTCACTGCTGATCGAAGGATTCTTGTTTCATAATCTTCGCCATATCTTCTATATACTTCTGGTGCTTTTTCTGCATCTAAATGTGTTAATAAACGTAATGTGAATGCAACATGTTGAAGATCTTTTGTTCCACTATATATATCAAATGTATTTGCATGCGTTCGAACATCCATTATAACTGGATACTATTCAATTGTATTTATTTTATTCATTTTTATATTAATTTATACTTGCATTAGAGGAATTCTAAAATGTGTGCCTTCTCCTACCGCTTTTGGTAATACACCTTTATATCTATCCCAAATAACAGCTTTAGTACCTGGATCAACTAACCATTCATATAAATCATTGAGTTATACCATCATATAGTGATTCTTGCAACCCCCATCCTACAAATCCTCCAATAACTGAAGCTATTGCTAGTCCATCCAGCTAAATATTAATATAGAAAAAGCAATACGATCTTTGGCAGTTTTGAAGCCATTATAATTTATAGAATATATCCGTTTCACTCAATAAACAAACAAGCTTGATTTTTTCATTTTTTAATTTTTAATTTATCTAGTTATATATGCCGTATGACAGTCGTGCACCAAAATCAAACTTTAATGTAGAAAGTTGGGAAAACGCTGACTTTCCTATATTATGTGAAACTTGTTTAGGTGATAATCCTTATGTTAGAATGTCAAAAATGGAATATGGAGCTTCATGCAAAATATGTGATAGACCATTTACACTTTTTAGATGGAAACCAGGTCATCAATCCAGATATAAGCAAACAGAAATATGTCAAGAGTGTGCTAAATCCAAAAACGTTTGTCAGACATGTCTACTTGATTTGACATACGGATTGCCAGTACAAGTTCGTGATGCTTTTTTAAGTGGTTCTACTCAATTACAAAAAGGATACAAAGATGCACCACAAAGTAAACCATTAGTAAATAATGATTTATTAAGAATGGCAAGAACAAAGCCATATTATAAAAGAAATTTACCACATTTGTGTTCATTTTATGCTAGAGGTATGTGTACAAGAGGAAATGCTTGTCCATACAGACACGAACTACCACAAAGTGAAGATGATCCTTTAGCTAAACAAAACATAACAGATCGATTTAATGGTCAAAATGATCCAGTAGCAGAAAAAATATTGAAAAATAGCAAGCCTTCTGACAAGCTTGTACCACCAGAAAACCCAAATATAAGGACATTATACATAGGTAATTTAGATTCAACAATAACAAAGAAAGATTTAGAAAATAGATTTTATTCGCATGGTGAAATAATATCATTGAAAATTAATCCAAGAGATATGTGTGCTTATGTAGAATATAGTAAAAGAGAAGATGCAGAAAGGGCAGTAACAGCATTGTATAAGAATTTGTCGATTAATGGAAGAGATTTGAATGTAGCTTGGTCTGTGCCAATAAATAATAAACAAACACCATATACAAAGACTGTAACACCATTGGTAGCTTATGAAGATAATTCAACTACAGAACCACCTCCTCCATCATAGAATTAATATATAATATTTTTTTCTGTATATGTAAATATATGTGTTTTATTTTTTTAATAAAATAATTTTATATATATTGAAAAAATAAATAAATAATGTTAATCTTCTTTTTTAGTCCTTTTATTGGGATTTTCATCCTCTTTATCCTCCTCTTTCTTTGTAACTTCAGTAGATTTAACTCTCTTCACAGAAATAGCTTTAATAGTTTCAGGTAATTGTGGTTTATCAAATGAATCATTAAACATCTGAGTAGGTTTTCCAAATGGATTTAAATCACTTTTCTTATTGCTATTTTCCTCATACTCTTTATTCAATTCATTCACTTCATCGGCAACAGCTTTATCAAACAATATATAAGCTAATAATTCATCCTCTTTTTCACTAAAATCTTTACCAGTATGTGATTCAACAAACTCATCCCAATTGTAATTACCTTTATCATCTTTTGGCACATTCAATTCGCCAGCTAATCTACTCATTAATTCACTATTCACCTTTTTGATATGACTATAATCTTCCATTGCTTTATCATAGTATTCTTTTTGTTTTTTCAATGTGTATATTTCTTTATTACAATTCGCTCTTTGTCTTACACATTTTTCATATTCGCTGTTAGTTATTCCTGTTTTTTGATATAAATCAATCGCTTTACTAATATCTTCAATAGCTACATCATAGTTTCTATTCACTTCGCTATGTTCAGAGAGTAGTTTGTAGATTGACAGTAAATCATTCAAATTTTTGTCATTTTTTCCTGCTTTTTCTAATATTACACGAGCTGCATCTAAACAGTCCCATGATATCTCTAAATCATCTTGATTCTCTTCTGTTAGTTTCAAAGCTTGAGCTTCTTCTTCATCTTTCACTTGTTCCTGTAATGATTGTGTCACACCTCTCAACAATGATGTACCATACATTTTATATATTGGAACACATCGAATATCAGTGTCTCCAAATAATTCATTTGCATCAGCTAAAACATCGGAAAAAATATCGGATGCTTTAGTATATTCTTGAGAATTAAACAATTCACATGCTTCAATATATCTACAATCTTCTTCAACATCTAATAAAAGAAACATAATATTATTTAATTTTATACCTGCACAATCTTCTATTTCATCTCCATCAGGATTTACTATATATTATACAGACAAATATACTATTCTGAATTGACATATTCAAAAATGAAAAATTTCGCGCCAAAAATTCCTCAAGCCAATTTTATATTTGAACTAAAATTTATCCAAATTCACATAAATTACAAAGAGAATTGTGTCTAATAAATATCATTTCATCTATAAATACAAAATTACATGCTATGTGAGAGTGTAATAACATATTGTTTTACTAAATTCTTTATTGAATCACAACTATAAGTGATCATCTTCTGTTTTTGATAGTTATACATATTCACAATGAAAAATATAGTGAAATAATTTTCTTGAAAAATCACAAAATAAAACGTCTAATATGAGTTATGTTTGTTTTCACCTTGCTTTACTTATTGGTTTTATAGCTACTATTATGTGTTTTACTTGAAAATAGTTTCTATTGCCTGGTTCAAAAAATATCTTTTTAGTGAATAAAGACAAATCAAATTTGATTAAAGATTTTATATGATTTATTAGATGTTTGTCTTTAAATACCCTCTTGAAAGTGTTGAAAGGGAGGAACATCTAAATGTCATGGTAAGATTGAGGACTGAGATGTGTCAGTTCACAAAGAATGGTCAAAATTGCCCAGTTAAAGAAAGAAGTCAAAAGAAAACAGATTGTTCTCAAGTATTTAATTAATTTAAGTTTATCTACTAGCATGATTGTTTCTTTTATCACTCTGATAGTGATAAACGACGATGTCCTATAACTAATGGCAATGTTGAAGTGTACAGACCAGCGTTGTGCAAGTTCTTTAAACCTGGTTCTTTAAAATGTAAGTTTCAAGATAATTGTCGTTATGCGCATGGTTACAATGAGTTAGTGTTTCATCCATCTATTTATAAAACCCAAATGTGTCGGTACTTTTTAAATAATTTACCTTGTGATTCTGGTGAGTATTGTTGTTTTGCTCATGGTGAGTCAGTATATTCACTTTGTATTACTATTTTTATCAATAGGATTTACGTCAGCCTAGTGAATTAATAGAAATCAGCCAAAATTCTACCAATTCATATACATCCTCAATACCAACTAGAGGAGGATCTTATCATACTTTTAGAGTGAATAATAGTAGTAATAATAATAATAATAACAGACATATTAGCAACAGTTGTAATAATCATTACGAACAGGTACAACAACAACAACAACCTCAACAACATATGATATACAATTATTATTCCATATCACCAGTAATTCCACAAATGAATTCATCAAATCATCATATAATAATGCAATCACCTACCAATATCACATATCCTAACAATATACCACAACAACCTCCACAACAACAACAATACACATTTCCATCAAGACAACAACAACAACAAGTTCAAATGCATACTTATCAATTAACAACAGCAACATCTGCTTCATCTACCAATACTACCTCTTCAACACCATCTTTATCCTCTCCACATGGTGCCAATGTTTATGATTATTCATATTTCAACTCTCCACCAAGACAGAGAAGTAATAGTACAAATGCTGTAATTAATAATATGAATGGTAGTTCTAATTCACCTATTGTTAGTTCTAATAATAATAATAATAATAATAACACATCTCGACAACAACAACAACAACAACAACAACAACAACCTTATTCACCATTACCACCTCAAATATCACCATCATCCTCATCCTATTATGGATATGATTATTCTCCTCAGATGTATTATATGCCATCCATTGGTTCATCTTCATCACAAATCTCATCGCCAGCTACACCTGATAGAAGTCCACTTTCCAATGGAATAGTTGGATTAGAAGGAATAACAGTAGCTGGTAGTAGTGGCTATTATGATGATTATAGTGTTAGTAATATAACTGATAGATTGGAGACTTTTGGATTAGGTAATTTCACATTGGGAAGTGCTAATACAGCTTCAACTATAACATCAACATCAACAGTGGCACCTTAATTCAGGTTGTTGCATGTAAATATATATATATCTACCAATAACCTATATTATACATAAATCGTAAAATAGAGTATTATATTTATTTGAATCATCAAAATTCTATCAATATTAAGAAATAAAAAAGTGAATAATTAGTAATATAATTATAGTGTAAGAAAAACTATAATTTAAGATAATGTACACGTTTATATAATAATAATTATAAGATTAATATTGTATATACAGTTAATGTTTATTTTTTAAAATTATATTCAAACAAAACAATAATAAATTCGGCATGAAAAAAAAAAAAAGAGTATTTGATTAGCTCTTAATGTCTAATAATTCAACATCAAATACTAATGTAGCACCACCAGGAATATCAGCTCCAGCTCCTCTATCTCCATATCCTAAACCACTTGGAATGGTCAAACGACGTTTTTCACCAATACACATTCCTAATAATCCTTGATCCCATCCTTTAATGACTTGTCCACTTCCAAGAGTAAATTCGAATGGTTGATTACGATCTAAACTACTATCAAACTTCTTACCATCTGTGTACAAAGTTCCCTATTTTTATTACGGCAAGAAATATACAGTGTAGTGCATGGATAATTTGTCTCCGTTCTTTGATTTTCTTTCGCATTTCTCAGGACGATGCTATATATATGAAATTAATCCAAAATTATTTAAAAAAATATATTATCTATACTTTAACACCAATTCTTAATTGTGCATCTGGTGGCAAATTTTCTCTTGCAACAATGCAAGTTATACACAACACAGCGAAGAGAAAAATGAATTTCATTTTTATTAATTCTCAAGCCTAACTCAAGTATCGTTTGTTTTTGTTATTTCATCAATACCGTTAAAAACACTGTATTATTAGCTATATGGGTAATTGCTTCGCTTCACAGCCTCCACCTCCTCCAAACTTTAATCCAAATAGAATAGGTTTAGACCATTTCGAGATTCAGAGAGTATTGGGTAAAGGAGGCTTTGGGAAAGTATCTCTCTATTTTTATTGTCATTAGGTTAATGCTGTAATAAAGTTATCGTCTCCAGATAAAGGAAAATGGTTTGCTATGAAAACAATAAATAAAGAAGCTCTTATAAAATGTAAAAACAGTGAAAAAGTACGAGCTAATGTTTTTGCTGAAAGAAATATCTTAGCACTTATCAAACATCCTTTCATCTGTAATTTACACTTTGCGTTTCAGGATAGATATTTTCTATATTTAATTATGGATGTGGCATTAGGTGGTGATTTAAGGTACCAATTATCTAAATGTCCAGATGGATTTCCGGAAGAAAGAGCTAAATTTTACATTGGCCAAGTCATATTAGCACTGGAATTCTTGCATACTCAAACAATTATACATAGAGATATAAAACCAGCGAATATACTAATGGACGAAACTGGTTATGTGAAATTAAGTGATTTTGGTTTATCACGTCGAATCCCAACTGGAGTCTGTTGTGAAGGAGGTGGTACAAGAGGATATATAGCTCCAGAGATATATAGAAACCACAAACGGAAACATACATTTGCAGCAGAATGGTTTAGTTTAGGTGTAGTGTTATACGAATTTTTCACAATGAAAAGACCTTATAAAGAGGAAACAATCAAGAAAAAACACTTTGAACACTATGAAAAAGCTGATAAATTGAAAAATGATCCAAACTATATAAAATTAGAAGGATTAGATCACGTTAGTTTAGAAGCTAAGCAGTTTATTCAAGGATTATTAATCTTCAATCCTAAATATCGATTAGGAGCTAGTGGAGCTGATGAGTTGAAAAATCATCCATGGTTTAATAATTTCTCATTTGATGATTTGTTTAATAGAAAGTATAATCCTACATTTAAACCTGATATTAATGTCGCTAATTGCAATGGTAACTTTGATGTAACAGAATATTTTGAAGGAGATGGGAATAATAAGAAATGCGAAATTCCACCAGAATCACAGCATTTGTTTGATGGTTATGAATATAATGTAGAAATAAAACAAGCACAACTAACAGATCAACGTAGTAGCTGTAAGAGTAAAGATGAGAATAAAGATATGCCTTTAAGTAAACGAAAATCAAGATTTTCTAACTTTTACCCATCTAAAAGACTATCACAACAACAACCTCGTAGGAGAATCACAGCACAAGATCAAATTGAACATCCTCTTATACAAATTCAAAATGCACCACCTTTAGCTAGGCCATCGTGTGTACCTGCTGAATTTGGTAAAATAGTAAACTTAATACAGGATGAAGATGGTCAGGAGAAGAATGGTGAATATTATGCTCCACCTTCTGAATGCTGTTCAATGATAGAGAAGGATGAGGAAGGGGAATATGCGAATAACCCAGATAGCTGTTATGATTTAGGATCAACTAGGGAATTATATAATTGTAATACAATTCATGTTAATCCTTCATTACCCAATAGTTCTAGATTAGCACAACCATCACCATTGCATCAACCTGTATCTGTTACACCTGGACAGATTATTCCAGCAATTAAACCATATAATTGTGGTGTGGTAATTACAGAAGAGTCCTAATAAAACAGATAGTGGTGATGTTGTTGTTACAGATATTGAGAATGATAATTTTGAAGAGAATAAAGTAGAAGAATATGCTAATGTTGTTAATTCTGCTGAATGAGTGGATTTAATATGAATATAAAAACGGATATTATTTATTTTCTTTATTTATAAACTTTAAATACTTTGAACGAAGTTTATTGGGGAGTTGATAATGCTGTATAATAAAATATATAAAATTCTTACTGAAATTATATTCGTTTCATATTTCATTAAAAATGGAGGGATCTTTATTTCATTTGACATCTGAGAGTTTTGTCACTCCCTCGCTTGCAAACATCGCAGCTGAGATTAGTGCCAATACAAAATGGGACTTAGAAGACGATCAGGAAGATTCAGAATGTTTTACCCCAATTACTCGTCAGTCATCAATAGCCGAAGAGTTAAAGAGAACTAGATCATTTTCAGCAAGTAACTACAGTGATGATAGTGGTATATAACAAATATCTGTAATTCTGTAATAGGTGATAGTTATGTGAATGTAGAAGGAAAGATTCAATTCTTGGAATCTGCTTTGACATATTCTGGTGTATGGTATTACAATACAAACAATAATTGTTCAGAACAATCACCTTTCCTATATGTGAAACCTCGAACAAGTGAAGCTGTCAGTTCTCCAACTCCTGCTTCTCCATTTTACTCACCATCTCTTCTAAACATGTCTCCTGGTCCAATTCGTCCAACTTTCTATGGAAAAGACATTGTAGGTAAATGGAGTGGAGATTTCTCAATGGTTGGTAAAAGAGCGAATATCCAAGAATACTTCGAACTTCATTGTAACATCACTGACAATAATTCTCAAGAAATATTAGCAATATATGGAGAAGGTCATAATCTATATGGAGATTTCGAATTAACAGGTGAATATGAGCCATTAACAATGAAAATGAGATTGAGAAAATACTACAAGAAGAGTGTAAATAATAATAATAATAATAATAATATTGATGATCCTCCATACACACCACATGATAATAATAATTCAATAATGGAACATCGAGTAAATCTTCGTAAAAGAAGACCATCATTTCTTCGTAGTGAAAGTGATGAATATCATTCATTTTCGAATTTATCATTTCGATTAGAAAGTCCTTCAAAGAAGAGAGGAAGAGGTCGACCTTATAAACGATTAAACACAATGAATGGAAATGATAATAAAAAGCGAAAATTGAATAATAATTTAAATGGTTTAAGTGGTTATATGGGTTATTCAAATATAAATGATAATAATAATAATAATATTGATAAATTCTGTAGTGTTTGTTGTCAATATGAAAGTCCTCAAGATTTATTTTATCAAATGTATATCTTGTGGAATAGTAGTTCATCAATCATGTTATTTTATTCAACCAAATCAAAGTCGAAATAATTGGAAATGTGATTGTTGTCAATATTTTGATATTCCTAAAACATTATATAAAAGTATATATATATATATATATATATTATATATGATAATATATATATAGCCTTATCTGAATATATTCAAGGAATAATAACAAATCGAAGTGAAAATAAAACAACAGTTCGTGTAAAACTCTCTTATTCATTACCAGTTTCAAAGTTAACTTCAATAACCAATGCTCCACAAATTTATACATGTCTATCATTATTAGAAGGTAAATCAAAGATAGTCGAATGTCAAATATGTAATAAGAAGAAAGGAGCAATGAAAATGACAACGAATAAAACTTGGTGTCATGTTCGATGTGTTTTATTTTCTCGTTCATTTATGAATAGTTCATTAAATTCATCAAATAATAATTGTAATAATAATAATAATAATAATAATATGAATTCAATGGATATAAAGAATCAAAGATATTATCAAGGATGTAATGATCAAATGAAGAAGAAAGTATAAATAATTATTTATTATATATATATATATAAATAGCCCTGTTTCTTATGTCACAAAATCAATGGAGATATATTTCAATGTTGTAAATGGGGTTGTAAATATCAATTCCATATCAATTGTTCTCATTCTGATGATTGTTTATTTATCGCTTATCCATCCTTATTAATGGACACTTGTATTCCAATAATCTACTGTCCAGATCATGCTGATCAATATATGACTAACTATTATAAAAGTGGTGAAAGATTATTACCAGCTCATTTAGAAAGTGATGGTGAAATATATAGTGGACAAAGTGTAAATGGAATACGAGAAGGTTTTGGTGTTTGTTTATATAGTGATAGTAGTATGTATGAAGGTGATTGGCATGATGGATTAATGAATGGATATGGTGTTTTATGCAATAACTATAATGAAGTAGTATATGAAGGTGAATTTGAAAAAGGTAAGAAACACGGAAATGGTATTTATTATTTCAACAATGGAGATAGTTATAATGGTGAATGGTATCAAAACAAACGTGAAGGTCATGGAGTATATAGGACAATGAATAATGAGATATATGATTGTGAATGGAAGAATAATGAGATTAATGGTAAAGGTGAATATCATTGTGCTTTAGTTAGTTATATTGGTGACTGGTCAAAGAATTTGTATGATGGAAATGGAATTTATCGAAGTTGTAATGGATTTGAATATAGTGGTTCATTTAAGAATGGTAAAATGCATGGTAATGGAATTATAATTTATCCTGATGGTAAGAAGTTTGAGTGTGTGTTTAAAGATGGATTGTTAATGGAGAAACGAATGTTTCTATCAAAAATGATCCAATAATTAACTCTTAATTATTTAATTGTTGTTTTTTGCTTAAAATGCTTTGTTTTTTTTCTCTCATTATAAACTTATGTATCTCAATATTTCACTATTTATCAGTATGAATATATTTTTATCGTTTATTTATTTTGTTATATTTTATTAATAAAGCTTCAAATCTTCTATTTCCTTCTTTTCTTAAAATTTTTGTAATAGATAAACATAAAATATAATGGGATGCGGTTCTAGTTCTGAAGAAATAATAGATCCAATACATGTTAATATAACACATTTCAGCATTGAAAGATTAATTGCTGAAGATAGGTTTAGTAAAGTTAATGCCTGTGTTCACAAGCCGACGTATTTAATTATCATATTTAATAACATGTATAGAGGTAAATGGTATGCAATTAAAACATTACAAAAATTAGAAGCAATTAAGTCACAATATGCAGATATGATCATGAATGAACGAAATCTATTGGTAGATGTTCATAATCCCTTCCTTGTGAATATGTTTTATACATTTGAAGATGACAATAATTGTTATATGGTAATGGATCTTTGTTTAGGAGATTTAAGATATCAATTAAAATACAATTCACAAGGTCATTTTGACGAAGAATCTACCAAATTCTACATAGCCTGCTTATTATTAGCATTAGAATATTTACATTCAAAACATATAATTCATAGAGATATAAAGCCAGATAATATGTTATTAGATGCAAATGGTTATATTCGTCTAACCAATTTTAGTATATCACAGAAATTGAAAGAAGATGGTTATTGTTATGCTGGTAGTGGTACTAGAGCCTATATGGCACCAGAGATCTTACATAGTGATCATAAACATAACCGAATATCAGAATTCTATTCAGTTGGAATAGTTACCTATGAATTTCTTTGTGGTAAATGGCCATTCGAGTTTCAAGGCCATTCCAATGATCAATTTGATCCTAGTGATGTTGTTAAAAGAATGGGAATTGAACTATCACCAGCCGCTTCTTCTTTCTTAGTTGGAACTTTAGAGAGTGATTATCATAAACGATTGGGAGATAAGAATGGAGTGAAAGACTTAATTGAACATGAATGGTTTTGTCATTTTGATTGGGCTTCGTTGAGAAAGAAGGATATGGATGCACCATTTAAACCTGATATTAGATTCCAATATTATACTACCGATTATATATGAGGTAAATGGAGTGGTAAATTAAGTTATTGTATAACAAATAATAATTATTATATAATATTTATGAAATTTCATTCAGTTCAATTCTTCCAATTAATGAAAACTCTTCTAAAAATGATTTTAATTCAGATTTATCTATATCCTCTTTCACTGTTATTGAAAATTCGTCTAAACAATCAAACACTTCTTTGCTTTCTTTCATTAATCTTAATTCACTTTCATTTAATTCGTTTCCTGATATATCTATTTTCTCTAATGGTGGATAATCTTTTAATCTTTCTATTAACATTTCCAATCCTTTTTCAGTCATTCCAATATCTATTCATATTTAAATTAAATCATACTTATATATACTTGAAAGATTTAATGACAAGTAACCATAATCATCATAAACAAAATATTCTAGGTTATTACATATTATCTCTATTCCTTCATCTCTAATATCATTTCCATATATGAATATATCTCTTACATCTTTTGTTAAACAATTCATGAATTCTTTTAATCCTTCACAACTGATTATGTTATTAGATAAATCAATCGTTTTATAATCAATCTTGTTGTTTATACTAGAAAAATCATATTCTCTTTCATCTTTTCTTCTTTTCTTTTTTATACAATACCTCAAATAATACTCCAATTCTTCACTTGTCCATGATATACATTTCATCTGGATAAATTGATAATAATCTTCTTTTAATGATTTTGAACATATTGCTTTTAATCCTTTCATTCTGATATTATTATTATTCAAGTTAATTATTTCACATCCTACCATCGAATCTATCTCTTTTGTTAATAATATTACACATTCATCATCTATTGATAAATTACTTAAATCCATTTCATTCAGAAACATTAATATACTCACATTATTCAACAGAAATTTAAATCCAGTATTACCAATTCCATTATCTATTAAATATATAAATATAACTAATATACTATTCATTATTATTTTTTCTATATTATCATACTCTTTCATATAATTCATTATATACTCCATTCCAACTTGAATCTATATTATTTTCGCTTATATTAATAGTGATCTTTTTATTAATCATCTTTATTCCATCTAACAAATATTCTATTCCTCTTGAAGATAGTCCCATTTCTATTCAATATTAAATAATTGTATTATACTTGAACAATGCATAATATTATATATACTTTCTCTTTTATTATATTGAAAATAATGCTCTGCTTGAATGGTAAATGGTGAAATTTCTATTATGTAATCAATACTGAATAATATCTCCTTTTTTTCATTACATATCATCAAATTTCCATTTTTATTTCTCAATATTTCACTCATTTTTATCATCTCTTTTCTCAATTCTTTTAAACTCATTCTATCTTCACACTTCCATATTAACATTTTACTAACCATCTTTTTCATCATATCATCACATTTTACATCCAAATAATATTTACATTTCAGAATATTTTCTTTTGTTTTTATTCATATTATCATCTTCATTGAATGGTAATTTCTTATAAATCATTTCATATAAAATACAACCAATTGACCAAATTACACTTCTTTCATCACATTCTGATCCATTCATCTCTTCTGGGCTTTTGAAGCATATATCATACACTCTCAAATCTTCTTCTTTCCTTAATAAATCCATAAATACATCGCACACTTTTAGGTTATTTTTACTATCATATATTACATTACTACTCTTCAGATTACCAATTACCATATCATATTTATTCAACATTATTACAACATCACACATACTATATATCACTTTGAATATATCACTTCTTGTGAAGGATTTACTGTAAATTGTCTCTTCTAAATCTCTCATATAATAATCTCGAGATAATATAATATATTCACTGTGATTATTCAATTTATACGTTTTGAAAGGAAAAGTGAAGGATCTAGAACGATTAATAATCATAGAGTAATTTTCATAAAATGTTAATATCTTCATTTCTTTTATCCCGTCAATATTCAATACTTTTATAATTCTTGCATCATCCTGATGTAGTATTTTCAGATCTACTTCACAACCACTCTTTATTACTATATTTTTTATCTATTTAAATATTATCTTAAAAAATACTTCTGTTTCTGGTGATAATGCTAATGATATAACTTCATATATCAAAGAATTCATGAAAAATAATTTTAATGTGAATATAAAAACGGATATTATTTATTTTCTTTATTTATAAACTTTAAATACTTTGAACGAAGTTTATTGGGGAGTTGATAATGCTGTATAATAAAATATTCCAAATTCTTACTGAAATTATATTCGTTTCATATTTCATTAAAAATGGAGGGATCTTTATTTCATTTGACATCTGAGAGTTTTGTCACTCCCTCGCTTGCAAACATCGCAGCTGAGATTAGTGCCAATACAAAATGGGACTTAGAAGACGATCAGGAAGATTCAGAATGTTTTACCCCAATTACTCGTCAGTCATCAATAGCCGAAGAGTTCAAGAGAACTAGATCATTTTCAGCAAGTAACTACAGTGATGATAGTGGTATATAACAAATATCTGTAATTCTGTAATAGGTGATAGTTATGTGAATGTAGAAGGAAAGATTCAATTCTTGGAATCTGCTTTGACATATTCTGGTGTATGGTATTACAATACAAACAATAATTGTTCTATTGTAGTGTATTGGTAGTTGAATCTGTTCCAACTTATATAGGTGTATGGTATAAAAACAAATAATGAAATATAACAATAATAGTGAAATAATTATTTATTCAACATTCAAGAATTGTTTTGAAAGTTCTTTCTTTTCTTCTTCTGATATTCCATCTACTTTTATTCTTCTGATTGATGAAAATATATCTAAAAATGATATTAATTCTGTTCTATCTATATCTTCTTTTACTGTTATTGATAATTCAAATAAATTCTCAAAGACTTCTTCATTTTCTTTCATCAATCTCAATTCACTTTTATTTAATTCATTTCCTGATAGATTCATATACCTTAATGATTGATATTTCTTTAAACTTTCTATTAACATTTTCAATCCTTCTTCACTAATTTTTCCAACATCTATTTAAAATTATTATATTAATGGTAATACTTGAAATATTGAATGATTCTGGTATTGAATGTCCACCTTTCTCAAAAAATAAACCTAAACATTTACACATTATCTGTATCCCTTCATCTCCAATTGGATTATTATGAATTAAGATAGTAAAATACGAATAATTATGTAAAGAATCAGTTAATTCTTTTAATCCTTTTGAAGTAATTTGATTATTTGATAAATCAAGTCTTTTATAATTAATCTGTTTAATTAATGAAATATGAGAATCATTAATATTTATATCTATTATCATTAAAATTGAGTATTATATACTTGAAAAATCATATTCTCTATATCTTCCTTTCTTTTTAATACAATAATCCAAATAATATTCCAATTCTTCATTTGTCCATGCTAAACATTTCATTTGAATAAATGGACATTCTTCTATTTCTAATGATTTAGAACAGATTGATTTTAATCCTTTCATTCCAATATTATTTCCATTTAGATTTATTTTGTAACACCTTTCAACTGCATCAATTTTATTTGTTAATAATATTACACTTTCATCATCTATTGATAAATTACTCAAATCATAATCATAGTCTATCAGATCCATATAGTTTAATAATAGCTTAAATCCAGTATTACCTATAGGATTATCTATTTAACAAACATAATATATAAAAATTAATATATACTATGAATGATTAACTTTTCTATATTATCATTCTCTTTCAGATAATTCATCAAATTTTCTATTCCTTCTGAATTTATGTTATTATAACTTATATTAAGCTTAATCTTTATGGTGAATATTCTTTAAACCATCTAATATATATTTTAATCCAATTGAAGATAATCCCATTACTATTTAATATTATAATAGTATTTATACTTGAACAATTAATCTCATGAAATAACTTAATAAATGTAAATATGGAGATAATATTTTCATTCCTTCATCACCTATTTCATTTCCATATAATTCAATATGCTCAAGATTTGAATATGAAGATAAATTGTCAATCAGCAATTCTATACTTTTAAATGTTAGTTTATTATCTAAAGAATTGAAAAAAAACAAATTATACATCTCAAATATAACTCTTCTATTTCTTTCAATTCATTTAATCTTGAAGAATTAAAGGATTTGAAAATATCATCATCAATTTCTAGATTATCTAAAAATAAACCATTATTATAACTAGATTTAATGTATCTGATTAGTTCTGGAATATCTTTATCCATCAACAATTCTTTACATTTTAAAGTAGGACTATAATCAATTTTAGTATTATTCACTTTGGAAAATAAAGCTTTTAATCCAATTGAATGAATATTATAGTTGGAATATATATCTATTCTCTCGAGATTTGGATATTTATATAATTCTTCTGATAATAATATCATTGATTCATCATTTAAATTCATATTTATAAGATTCAATTTATTCCAACTGTTGATTAATAAATGCAAATATGGAACTAATAGTTTGAATCCTTTTGCACCAATTCGATTAACTATATCATAACAATATAAAATAGAATAAAATATACATGTAAAATCTACATATTTCAATTTCTTCATCAATGGAATTGACTTAATAAATGATTCAATGAAATCAGAGGTAATTTTACATTTGGACATATTCAATTCTTGTATGTTTGTCAATTGAGAAAAAGAACATCCAAATAATGATTGATATTGGATTGGAATATATAAATCTAAGTAAATAAAAAAAGATTAGAATAATACTAAATTTGAGTTTTGTTGGATTGATTTGGTTTAATACTCTGAAAAAATAATTCATTCCTTCTTCACAAAAACATAAACAATCTTTATTAATTTCAATTGCATTTTTATCATAATAATTTGCATTAATATAAAATATCATTCTATCTAAAAAATATCCTTTACCTCCTTCACATTGATGATGAATTTGAAAAATCAATTTATATTCTAATGAATAATAATTCTCATGTTTGTATAATTTCATCATCAATAACATTAACAATACTCTTTCATTTGGTTCATTATTATATAACTCTATAAACACATCTTGTATCTTTTCATATTTATTATTGTGTAAGTAATACTCTGATTGAAATAATATCCGGAGTGTTCCAACTGCTATATAATCATTATTATATATTATCTCTTTTCTTTCTTTACATATCATTAGGTTATTCTCATCATCTTTCAATATTTCACTCATTTTTATCATTTCTTTTTTCAATTCTTTTAAACTCATTCTATTTTCACTCTTCACTTTTAACGTTCTTTCCACCAACTCTTTCATCATCTCATTACATTCTATATCACAACTGTATTCACATCTCACAATATTCTCTCTTGCTTTATTTATATTATTATCTTCATTGAATGGTAATTTCTTATAAATCATTTCATATAATATACAGCCAATTGACCAAATTACACTTCGATAATCACATTCTAATTCATTCAACTCTTCAGGGCTTTTGAAGCATATATCATACACTCTCATATCATCTTCATTTCTTAATAAATACAAATATAAATCACATAACTTTAATTCACCATTTTCTTCATATATTATGTTACTACTCTTTAGATTTCTAACAATCAAGTCATATTCATTCAATATCATCACATCATCACATAATGAAGATATTACATTACAAATATCACTTCTTGACAAGCTCACACTTTGAATTAACTCTTCTAAATCTCTTAAGTAGTATTCTCTTTCTAATACAATACACTCACTGCAATTATTCAAATGAAATGCTTCACAAGTATGGACAAAAGGTAAACAGCAATATCTCAACAGCCTGTAATTCTCATAAAAATTTAATACTTTCTTCTGTTTTATTCTAGATACATCTAACATTTTAATCACTTCCATATTATTGTCATGTTCTACAACAAAATTTACTTCACTTTCACTCTTTTCTAACCTTTCTTTTATCTACAATAAAATATACCAAAAAAATACTTGTGTATAAGATGCAAATATAGAGGATATTGCGTTATTTAGAAAATATGACATTTTCTTTGTTTCAAAATTTTAGTCGTTTTACAAAGTCAGTTATACCTTATAAAACATCATTCAGTATTATATATAGAATAAAAATAACCATAATTGCTAAAATAAGGAATAAAGATTTTGTAAAGCAGCGTAAAATAGAAGTGAACTAGATATAAAATAGACATCTGTTTTATGCATATAAAGTACTGTTATTCATTTAATTGTAGAATTAAATCGTTTATAAAAGGAATACACAACACCCAGATGAATAAATAGAAAAGTGAGTATAGAGAAAGTAATGAAGGAATATAAGATATGTATATATTATATTCACAATTACATATTCCATTATTTAGCATAAAATGAAAAAAAGATTATTTAGGGGTATGAAAAATTAAGAAAATAAAATTTTCTTTTTTATTTTTTATCAGGCATCCTTTGCTTATTCTAGAATAAATCCTCATCCATGTTAAAAAATGATGTATATTATTATCATTCAAGGATTTCCTAACATTTTATAGCCTATTGTTAGAAATCCAGTCGTAGAAGTAATGGAAGAAGTATTTTATATATTTATCAATTATAGAATATTGAAGCAAGCAAAATTTTGGAAGGTAGCGATTATAATATCTTCCATACTTTGTTTGAGAGATATATGCAAGAAAAGAGCAATATGTTCATTCCATGGTATAAATTACAAGTTATAATATATGTGAATAGGGAAAGAATCAATCCATTGAAAGAAGAAATGTTGATAAATTATAGTGAACTGGATAGTCAAATTAGTAATGAAAGAATTCATGAAATATTGAGCAAACTGATAGTGTTAAAATTGAATGGTGGATTAGGAACAAGTATGGGATGTAAAGGACCAAAATCTGTGATAGAAGTTCGAGATGGTTTGACATTTTTAGATTTAACAGTAAGACAAGTTGAATATTTGAATCAAAAATATCAAGTGAATGTTCCATTAGTGTTAATGAATTCATTCTATACAGCTGAAGATACAGAGAAGATAATAAAGAAATATCGAAATCATAATATAAAAATCTATTGTTTTAGTCAAGTATATATATATATATATATTTATATTTAGTTCTATTTCTATATTTTATTAGCATTGTTTCCCTCGTATTGATGCAGATAGTTTATTACCAGTTCCTCATGAACCATTTAAAAAAGAACATATTAACGAATGGTATCCACCAGGTCATGGAGATATTTATGATTCATTTATACACTCTGAAATATTTGAAGAATTGAAAAGTCAAGTATAATAATAATACAAATATAATATATATATATATAGAATAAAGAATTGATATTCATGTCAAATATTGACAATTTAGGTGCAACTGTTGATTTTAAAATACCTAACTACATGCTAAGTAACAAGACCACATTTATAATGGAAGTTACAGATAAAACAGTAGCTGATGTAAAAGGTGGAACATTAATCAATTATGAAGGTAAAACAATGTTACTAGAAATTGCTCAAGTATCAAGTGAACATGTCGAAGAATTCAAATCAGTTAAAAAATTCAAAATATTCAATACTAATAATTTATGGATAAGTATTGGTGAAATGGAAAGATTAGTAATAAGTGGTGAATTAAAATGTCGAATAATTCAAAATAAGAAGATGTTAGATGGTAAGCCAATCATTCAACTAGAAACAGCTTGTGGTGATGCAATTCAATTCTTCCAAAATGCTATGGGAATTAATGTACCAAGAAGTAGATTTTTACCAGTCAAATCAACCAGTGATTTGATGTTAGTTCAAAGCAATTTATATGATATAGAACATGGTAGTTTAGTTAGAAGTCCAGCTAGAATCTTCCCAACATTACCAATCATTAAGTTAGGAAGTAATTTAGCTCATGTTAATGATTATAAGAAGAGAATATTCCCAAATGTATTATTATTATTATTATCATTTGTAAATAGAGTAGTAATATAATTGATTTGGATCATCTAAGTGTCAGTGGTGATGTTTGGTTCTGTGGTGGAGTAACATTAAGAGGAACTGTTATTATTGTCGCTGAACCTGGTAGTGTAATCATGATACCTGAAGGATCTGTATTGGAAAATAAAGTAATTACTGGTAATTTGAGAATTCTTGAACATTAAGTTAATTAACTCATTTTCTTAATGAAATAGTTAATGTTTTGATGTTTATTGGGGATTTTCATATAAGATTACAACAATTTATTCTTTTAACCTATCATATATACATTTGTAGAGTAATTAAACGCACACTACCTTTGGTTCCTATTAAGCTTCTTAAAATATTAGCAATAAATGTGTTTATAATATTACAAAGATATTTATCCTTTTATTGTGATAATTCCTGTCCAATTATTTTTAAAAATATAGTTGTTTCATAATCAACTCTGTTTTTTTGATTTTTGAGTGTGAAAACCAACTTTATATAATTTCAATTACCATCGATCATGAAAGTCAAGCAATCTGTTCCTACTACAGGGTATTTTTAGTTTTTTAGCTTGCTTTAGAATAATAAACTTGTTAAGTGAAAAAGGATATGACGATATGAAATTGAAAATAGGCAAAGATGATTTGAAATGTGTTAAAAGTCTGTTATGTACTCAAAATTCTCTATTCTCAAAATTACTGAATGATTCTTTAAATGAAAATGGTGAATTATTACTCAATTCAAAATGCACAATTGAAAGTGTTAAGATGTTAATAACGTATTATGGATATGGAGAAATCGAAATAAACAATGAGAATGTGATTGAGTTATTAAAAACGTGTATATATTATGATGAAAAAACTTTGACAGATTATTGCAGCGATTATATAGTAGATAACTTTAACATTGATTTATTTGTGAATATACTTAACTGTAATGTGATATTAAAAGCTGAATGCTGTGTAAGAATCCAAGAATTAATAAAAGAAAAAATCAATGAAATGACTAGTGATTTATTAAACGAAAGTATTTATATATATGATGTTTAAATATATTCATTAGAAACGATATTGAAATTGAGTTACAACAGTTTATTGTATATTCTAAACCAAGAAGATCTATTAATTGAAGATGAAAGTGAATTATTTAATAATGTCTGTTATTGGCTAAATAACGAAAAGAATAATAAAAGAAAAGTAAATGATGATAATAATGACGATGAAAATAATGATTTGGGATTTGACGAAAAGAAAATTGAGATATTAAATCATATAAACTGGAAAGAGATAAATATGAGTTATATTAAAAAAGAGAATATAGAATTTATTCCTCCAGTTGGTTATAATGAATTGATAGAGTCATCTATGTCAATTCATCATGAGTATAAGTCTAGATTAGAAAGTAGAGATTTATATAATCCAAATTATATCTCAGAATCAATTAAGAGTTGTATGGAGAATAATAATATTGATGAATTGATAAAGATTTGTTCTGATTTGACATTTTATAATTTGAGATTAAGTATTTAATATTATCATTCTTGTTCTAATCTTATATTCTTCTTATAGTTGACATAAATTTATTAAAGAAAGTGAAACATGTTCTATTAAAAGATTATTCATCTTTATCCAAAGAAAACAAAAGAACAGTATCGAAACATCTAGCATATTGCTATAACTGTGATATATATGGTATGAATAAAATAGTTGATGAGAGTAAAGAAGCATTTATATTAATGTCATTATATTGTTCACTAATACAAGATAAATCAAAACAGGAACAGTTTTATTCTAAACTATTATTATTACTAAAATATTCTGATAATTATAAGTGTTATGGTGATAGTGATTATGACATTTTAGAAACAGAAATAGGCAATATTTATAGAAATTATCATGACCTTTCATCAGATGGTAGAATTAAATCAACTTTTACGGTTGGTGAAAATTCAATATTTATGGTACAAGTGAAAGGATTTGCGTCTTGTTTTACTTGTGAATTACCAGAAGGTTTATCAATTGATTATTATTCTGGATTAATAAGTGGAATAGCAAAAGAAGAGTATAATGGGAAATGTACAATACATTATAGAAATCCATTCAAAACTAGTATTGAAATTGAATTAGAAATTGTAAAACGTCAAATTAATAGTTTGTTTGGAAGTAATACATCAAACTTATTTGGAAATAGTAATACATCAAACACTACATCTATGTCTAGCTTATTTAGTAATTCTACTACATCCATTACTACTTCAAGTTTATTTGGAAATATAAATCCTTCAACTTCTTCTAATTCAAGTATATTTGGAAGTTCTAATACATCAACATCTTCCTCAAGCTTATTTGGAAATAGAAAACCTACAAAAATAGCATCAAGTGTGTTTGGATTTGCAAATTCATCAAACACAACAACACCAAGTTTATTTGGGAATATTTCCACAACTAAAGGAAATAATGATGATAAAAAATGAATAAAACAAATAATAATCTTCCAAATATATTTATCTGTTTAATTAATTATTCAATATTATAAAAATTCTTTGACATTTCCTTTTTTTCTTCATCTGAAATCCCATCTAATTTTATTAAATTAACAGTTGAAAATATCTCTAATAACATTTTTAACTCTTCTTTATCTATTTTCTCATTTACTGTAATTGATAATTCATCCAAACATTCAAATATTTCTTTGTTTTCTGTCATTAGCCTCATCTCTCTTTTATTCAATACATTTCCTGATATATCAATCTTTTTTAGCGGTTGATATCTACATTTTACTCTTTCCATTAGCGTTATTAATCCATTTTCACTCATTCCAATATCTATTCACAGCAAAAATCATATTATATATTAAAATACTTGATATATTTAATAACAGATTTTCATTAACAAACAAATGAAAATATTTACATATTATTTCTACTCCTTCATCTCCTATTGGGTTATTGAATATTAAAATATGTTTTATATATTTTGGTAAACAATCTGTTAATTCTTTTAATCCTTTAGAAGTTATTTTATTGTTGGATATATCAAGAAATTTATAATCAATCTGCTTTACTAATGTAATATAAGAATCATTAATATTCAAATCTATTTCATTATATATAAAATATATAGATTTCATATCATACTGGAGAAATCAAACCATCTATCATTTTTATTTCTCATCTTTTTAACACAATAATTCAAGTAATACTCCAATTCTTCGTTTGTCCATGAAGAATTATTCATTTCAATAAATGGATAATCTTCATTTTCTAATGATTTTTCACAAACAGATTTTAATCCATTCATTCTGATAATATTTCCTATTAGGTTTATTCTTTTACATAGTCTAATTGAGCTTATTTTATCTGTTAATTCCATTACACTTTCATCATTTATTGAAGCATTACTCAAATTAATTTCATTTGGATAGTATGTATTTATAAGAATTTCTACCTTATTTAATAATAATGAGAATCCAATATTTCCAATTGGATTATCTATTAAATAAAAATTAAACATATATACTATAAATAAACATCTTTTGAATATTGTCATTTTCATCAATATATTTCACTAAATACTCTATTCCATTTTCATCTATACGATTGTCACTCACATCAAGTATTACAATAATTTTATTCATTTGTTTTAAACCATCCAATAAATATTTTAATCCTTTTGAAGATAATTCCATTTCTATTATATAACAAATTAAAATAATTATACTTGAACAATTTACTCCATAGCCATATTCTAGTAAATGAATGTGTGGAGATAAGATTTTCATTCCTTCATCTCCTATTTCATTTCCATTCAAATGAAGTTTTTTAATACTTGAAAAAGAAGATAAATTGTTAATTAACATTTTTACACTTTCAAATGAAAGTTTATTATCTAAACAACTAGAAAAAATATAAAATAATACTACTCACATCAATAGATTCTATGTATCTAAATATGTCTGATCCTAACGAAACGAATGAGATGAAAATATCATCATCAATATCTAAACCATTTAGATTGATATAGCTAATCAATTCTGCATTGCTTACATAAGAATAAAAGTATATTTTATGAATTGGAAATACTGAAAACAATTCTTTTAATCCTTTTGAATGAATATTATAATTCTCTACAATAGTTATTGTATTAATATTTGGATATTTATATAATTCTTCTGATAATAATATCATTGATTCATCATTTAAATTCATTTCTCTAAGATTCAATTCATTTTTACTGTTGATTAATAATTGTAAATATGGAAGTAACAATTTCAATCCTTTTGCACCAACAGGATTACCTATACAAGTAACAACAGATTATTGATAATACATTGAAGATTAATAAACTTCAATTTCATGAATGGAATTGATTGAATAAAAGATTCAATGAAGTTAGAAGTAAGATTACATTTTGATAATTCCAATTCTTGAAGATATGATAATTGTGAGAAACTTTCTCCAAATAACGGTTGATGCTGAATTAGAATATTAATATAATCTAAACAAATAAAAACTACTAAAAAAATATACTA
This sequence comes from Proteromonas lacertae, assembly GCA_002245135.1. Lineage (NCBI taxonomy): Eukaryota > Bigyra > Opalinata > Proteromonadidae > Proteromonas > Proteromonas lacertae. The sequence continues at coordinate 18,986 of NGBS01000921.1, read as the reverse complement.
AATCTGAGTTTTGTTGGATTGATTAGATTTAATAATCTGAAGAAATAACTAATACCTTTTTCACAAACACATATACATTTAGAATCAACAGTGATTATTCCGTCTTTTCTTGCATTAATATTAAATAGCATTTCATCTAAACAAGATTCTACATATCTGTCACATTGATGATGAATTTGATACATTAATTTGTGTTTTAACGAATCATCATCCTTACATAACTTAATCATTAATAATACCCATAACAATCTTTTATTATATTTTCTGTTGTATGATTCAATGCATCGATCTTTAACATCTTCCCATTTATTATATTGGAGGTAATAGACTAAAACAACATTTAATGGAGATATTCCTATTATAAAATCACAATTTAAAAACATTTCTATTCTTTCTTTACATAACATTAAACTATTATCTTCATCTTTTAATATTACATTCACTTTGGTCATCTCTCTTTTTACCTCTTTCAAACTCATTCTATCCTCACTCTTCACTTTCAACATCTTTTCTATCATCTCTTTCATTAAATCATCACATTCTATATCTAAACTGTACTTACAATTCATAATATTATTCATAGTTTTGATCATATTATCATCTTCATTAAATGGTAACTTCTTATAAATCATTTCATATAATATACAGCCAATTGACCAAATCACACTTTTATCATTACATTCTAATTCATTCAACTCTTCAGGGCTTTTAAAGCACATACCATATACTCTCACATCATCTTCATTTCTTAATAAATACAAATATAAATCACATAGCTTTAGATTATCATTTTCCTCTTCATATACAACATTTGAACTCTTCAAATTGTTTACAGCTAAATCACATTCACTTAAAATCACCAAAATATTACATAATGAAGATATTACATTACAAATATCACTTCTTGATAAGGATTTACTCACAATCATCTCTTTTAAATCTGTTTCATAAAAATCTCTTGAAAGTATCATATATTCATCATTATTCTTCAATTGAAACATTTCAGATGTACAGATGAAGGATAAAGACCACTCATTCAACAGTGAATTCTTCTCATAGTAATCTAATATTCTCTTTTCTTTTATTTTACACACATTTATTACTTTTACCATTTCTTTATCATTATCATGTTGAACTTTCATATCTTCTTCATTTATAGACTTTTCCACTTTTTCTGTAATCTATTCAAAATAAAGTTGCTGAAATACTTTAGTATAAAACGGTAATAAAGAGAACAATATATCATCAACAAAAGAATTCATCAATAATACTTCATCCATTTTCTCTTTAAACAGTATATATAATTCCAATATGAATAATTCATCTTTTCTAACATTTTCATATCTTTTCATAAGCAAACCAAATAACTTGATTAAGTATGGTAAAAACTTGTCTTTATTTGATTTTAGAGTTTTTGAATCTTCTAATGTAAATGGAGGATTATCTTGATTAATTGTGGGGAATAATATCTATCAGCACAACATTAATATATATATATAATACAAATAAATAATCATCATTCCAAAATTGATTGAATTCTTCTTCACTCATTTCACTTATATCTTTAATACTTTTTTCATCTAAATAACCATCATTTAGATATAAAATTACTGTTAGAGATTCATAATCAATTTCATTTATATAACTAATAAAAGCTGTTGTTGATGAATTATGTTTAATTGAGATAGAATGACTATTTGAAGAAAGAATAGGTGGATTATGTACAGTTAATTGAGGATGTAATTCAAGAATTGCTTGCTTTTGATGTGTTATTGTAAATGAAAGCAAATTGATTTTTTCTTCTATTTCATTCATTTTTATTCTTTCATATGGATCTTTTTCTAACATCCTTTTTATTAAGTATTCGATTAACTCTATTCTTTCATCTCTTAACCCTTCAAATTTCATTTCCTTTTCACTTATTATTTTTTCCACAATTGCTTTTGTATTATTTCCATTATAAGCTATGTTTAATGTGTATATTTCATATAAAATACAACCCAAAGCAAATATATCACTTTCTTCAGAATATGGAGGAGGTTGCACATTCCATAATTCAGGAGCTATATAATTTGGAGTTCCTCTTAAATCAAAATCTATTATCTTATTATCTAAACCTAATCCAAAATCGCTTATTATTAATTCATTATCATCACCAACCAAAATATTTCCTGGTTTTAAATCTCTATGAATTATTCTTTTACTGTGAATATACTTCAATCCATTTATTAAATCTTTCATATAACTATATATTTCCTATTGAACAATAAAACACTATAGGTTTATACAGCTTTTGAAAAGATTCCATTCATTACTCTTTTTCGGTGTATAATATCATATAAATCACCTTTCTCATAATATTTGGTATAAATATAAATAACACAATTGTTGGTATCAATATAAGAGTCTTCTAGTTTCACAACATTTTTGTGTTTCAACTCTTTCAATAAATCTATTTCATAAATAAAAGAATCCACGCTAATTCCACTGTTTTTATCGTTTCTTACTTCTTTTCTAGCTTGAATTTCATTATCATGTTTTACTAAACACACTTTACCATATGCACCTTTACCTACAAATTGAATAACTTCATCTGTATCAGGATATACTATTTTTATTTCTTTGGAATACATGTTCAAGCAGAAAATTAATTGAAATGAGTATAGGCTTGACTATGGTTTGATATTTATTAATTCAATAGAATGAATAGTAGTATATATTAGCATAACTTATTGAAAATAGTCATGTCCAAGCAATATATGAAATTGCTAAATATAAAAGATAGATGTGTTGAGTCTAAGCATACTTAGTAATTAAGGTAGTATATTATATTCTTTAATTCTCAATATACAACAAACAGTTTCATATAAGTGTATTTATGTTTAATATATATATTTATAATATATTTTATCCTATAAGCTTAATATTCAATTGATTAATTACTTCTCGATATTGTCGAATATCATTCTCTAATATCAATGAACTATATACTATCATATAAATACTGTATATTGAAGATAAATATAGAATCAACAATATAAATTTGTTTAAATAATTTCCACATAACACAACCAATAACAATGAAATGAAATAAATGAATATTCCATTTCTCATATTTGATTTATAATAATCATTTTGGATTTGTATTTCATTCTCTATAACTTCTTTCACTTTTTTTAATAATTTCTTTTCTTCAACTTCATTACTTTCATCTTCATTTTCACTTAAAATTAAACTATCATCTACTGAACATATTTTATGTTTCTCTATTTCATGAATTTTTTCATATTCAAATTTTACACTCAAACCAAAATGATCGCTCAATGATTTACCATTTCTACAATATTTCTTTTCTATCTTACAATCTTTCAATAACCAATTATTGCGATGATTATTCCTATAAAATATGTAATCTAATCTTTGAGGAGATTCTTTTACATCTCTATAGGTATTATCAATGCAATCAAATGTGAAACCTGATATATCATCAATTTCTATAGAACAATAAATGATGATAATTATAATTATATACTTTTATCTTTATTATATTCTAACCAACTATCTTTTAAATCATTAAAACTACTTTTCAATAATTCAAAAGGTAATTCACCATCACCAGTATTCAAATCTCCTAATAACAAACATAAAGAATTTGGATGGTGAGTATCTTTAATAAACTCACATAACTCATACATTTGAAGACTTCTGACACCTAAATAGTCTTTATGATCACTTTCATAACAAGAATGTAAATGTGTTACATATAAATCAATTGATTTATTATCACTTGTCATTAACCGACACAATCCTACTCCTTTACCACCTAAATAATCACTATGTTGTAATTTATGTGGAATTCCATTAACAGAATATTTATGATGTTTACAATTAGCAATTTTTAATTTTGAAAATATCATCATCCCACTTCCATTGTTATATTTCCAAAAGGGCATTCCTATTCCACTTCCAAAGCTGTAGTGATGGTAATTATTATTTTCACATTCTTTGATTAATTCTTCACGGAAACTTTGAACCCATACTTCTACAAATACAATCACATCATATTTCTCTTCTTTAATGATTTCTTTCAATTCCTCAAATCTCCCTTTTAAATCAAGACTAACTGCAGGAACACACCATGCATTTTGGAAATACATTGATATGTTTTCACTATCAACACACACTGTGTCTTTCTTCATATGTTGAAACTCATAATCATCTTCAAAACCATATTTCTTTCTTTCAATTATATCTTCTACCATTTCATCATATACATTCTTAAAAATGTGAGACATACTGCAGAGAGAAAGTAATTCTGATGAATATTAGAGAAAATGCAAATATTCACCTTCAATACATGTATTTGGTGTATTCATTTTGTATTTTTTATAATTACATAAAACACAATATATGTAATAATATTCATAATAATAATACTATATAATGTTTATTCAATTCACAAAATCTATTCCAACCAATGTACATAATATTTCAGCTTATTCCATTAAATTAGCTATTAAAATTATTGTTCTATTACATCTCTTGATTGTTATATCCCAGCTCGACCTAATTCCAAACATTTCTCTAATTCTTTTATCACATTATCTTTCGTCATTCCTAATCTCAAACCATAACGAGCATCTCCTTCTATCTCACCAAAACTACTTATTAAACTATTCCCCAAATCTTGTTTAAACCATCTTTCACTCAATACACTCAATGTATATCGATTTATAGGTTTCATTACACAAACATAAGCATTTCCATCACATAATAACTCACCAGCTGCATTCTCTATCACATGACAACGACTACAAGCACTTGATCGAATATTATAATCACTTGCTCCTGTTGTTACATCTTTCTTGTTTTTATTATTGAATTTATTATTTTCACAATATGCACATAACTTTTTACTATAACCAACTGTTCCTAATGGAACACTATTCACTATTAAGATTTGAGGAGTTGTTTTATCTCGAACACGATTTCGATATTCATTTAATACATTTATAAATGGCTTCCAATCATTCTATTTTATTATATATAATAATAATATATTTATACATTATCAAATACACTACTGATTAACACTATTCCATATCCATGACCATTTGTTAATTCCACTTATATTAAATCGCTTCTTTAGAAAATCACTTTCACATAAATCATATTTAGCAAATCGATATGGACATCTATCTAAATCATTATCATAGTCTTTCAATAAATCACCATATACCAAATCTATTGATTGTTCACTACTTCGACAGATTGATATATCACTTCGAATTATACTAACTAATTTGAGTTTTTAGATTCTCAGTTTGGTAAAGGACTTACTTTTACGTTTTGTTCCTTCCTTTGTCCTTTTCTGCCTTTTTACTTTTTTCTCTTGTGTCTTATTTATTTTTTAGGCTCATACCGTATAATTGCAGTATAACATAATTTTCACCAAAAAAAGTCTAAATACAATTCTATACTATTTTTCATAAATAAAATATGGTGCTTTCTTCTTAAATGCGTTTACAGATATATGTAATATAGATCAAATGAGTTTGGTATAAACAATATAGAAAATAGAATATTTTAATCAATAACATATGCATAATATTGATGGATTTTATCTTTGATATCTTGAGGAGGATTCTCTCCATAAGCTGAACATATCACCATTCCATAATCATCTATATTTAGATTAACACTGTATGCTGCAGCAATAAACTTTTTTTTATCACACATATCCATTTCTAAATAATACCATGCTTTTCTTCCTCTATCTTCTCCTTTTATTAAATACACAATTTTATCAAGATTTTTTTCAACACAATTACTATATAAGTATTTATTAAAATATTGAATTGCCTTTCTATGATCAATTTCACAAACATCAAGTATTTCTAATAACCCTTCTTCACCAAAATTATTACCTGAAATATATAAACTTCTCAAAATTAATAATTTCCCAATATTTTTAGTAAGTGTATTTATTCCAGTAAATCCAAATAAGTTATAATCCATTTTCAGTTTTAGGAGATTTTGAAGTGAATCAAAACAATCACATAAATAATTAATTCCATCAGAATTTATGTGATTATCTAAACAATAGAATTTATTAATAATATTTTATACATGATAAATCTAACATTTCTAATTTGTAAAGATTTTTCAATCCATCTTTTAAATAAAGCATCAATTTTGATCTAATATTACAAACTACAAGAGTAAGTTCTTTTAAATCATTAAATTGTTTCAATGATTCAACACACTCTAAAATCATACTTTTATCAAAATCACAATCTATTCAATATCAATTAATAAAAAATAATAATATACATTCAATTGTTAGTTTTTTCATCTTTTTATTCTGTTTCAAATATATAAACAGTGTTTTCAGAACATTTTGAGAATATTTTATATTATCTACTGAGAATTCTTCAAGATTTGAAAGATTTTTAAATGCTTCTGCTAAAGCATAACTATGGATTTTATCTAATTTATTCCCTAATAATAAAAAATATAAAATCATTAATTAATACATGATAGACTGAGTTTCTTTAGTTGTAAATTTGATAATAGAAACCTAGTAAATTCTATAACTAATTCATTACAGATTTCATTCCCTTCTATTAACAACGATTCTATATTCTTACAGTTATGGCTTATCTCATTTATTAATTTACATAAACCATCTGATTTTATCATTGTATCTATAATATACATATCAACTATGAATATACAAGAAATATCAAGTGATTTTAGTTTTGGTAAATATTTCATTACATTAGAAAATATCTTGATTCCTGAATCACCCATTCGGGTGTCTACAATACAAATGATTATTTGATATACTTGAAATTGTTAATTCTTCTATATTATTTAGTTGTTTCAGATAATTCATCGATTCTTTAAATAGAGCAATATCTATTTCATTGTTTTTATCTATATCACTTTGAAAAATTAACAGATAATTTGGTTATTGATTTGTATTTTCTAATAAAAAATAAAAAATGATAAAACCCTTCACAATGAATCTTATTTTTGTTTATAATTATTTCATTTAATTTTGGTGAGATTATTTCATTTTCGAAATTTTGAAAAAGAATACATGTTCCATTATCATTTATTCTATTATCTATTAAAATACTGATAATCAAAAAAATACAACTAATATTCAATACTCTCAATTCTCTCATTTCATAAATACATTCTCCTAATTCATACATTGATTTTTCAGTTAATTTATTATCTTCTAAATTCAATTCTTCTAATTGAGATAACTGATTCAACGATTTACATATTTCTATCATTATATTATCTGTTATTGTACAAGCTATTTAATTATTATAAAAGAAAATAAATACATTTCAATTTGAAAATTCTTAAGTTAAATAATTTTTCTATCAATCCACTTACATATTTTCCTGTATTTATGATAATATTTCGATTGTTAAGATCATTTTTACTCAATATATTCCCATTTTTCTCTATGCCTTCATCATACATTTTGCTACAATCATATTCATCTGGAACATCAAAATAATTCCCTATATATAGTATTATATCAAAATACAACTACAATTTATTTTCTTCAGTTTAGTCATTCTTTTTATTCCATCTAAAATACCAAATGATTTATCTAAATGGGATAGAATATTATCTAAATGAAGAATATATTGATTATTATACATTTCATATTAAGATATGTCAGATTTGGACAATCTTCTAAAACCTGTTTTATTCCATCTTCCCATTTTTTAGTTGGGAAGAAATGATAATAAACATTTCTAATACCTCTCATATCCAAATTCTCCAAATTTTGATTTTCTTTTACTATATTAGACAAAATCTTTAGTGAGTTGTATATAAACAACATACCTTTTTAATAACAACAATAATATAAATAATATACTATACAGTGATAATTCCTTTAAATAACTATAGTGTCGAATTCCTTGAATTATGTGTTTGGTATTCATTATTTTTATAGAATTACTTCCCAAATTCAATATTTTCACATTTTCAAAACAACTTAATATTATTGAAAATAAAACCCATTCATATTTTGAAAGGGATGGAATCTCTATAACAATAATAGAAAATATACTTTTCTTTAAATTGATTTCTTCTGTATTTCTATCTTTAAATACTTCTTCAAATATTTCTCTGTTTATTGGAGTTGATAATTCTTTTAATCCATTCTTATTGTTTCTCTTAATCTCTTTATAGAATATTTCTTTTAATTCAACAAATTCCTCATCACTTATTTCTATTCTTCTTTCTTCATCTAATAACATTAAATAAATAAACAAATATACTCATTGAGATTGAATTTAATAAACAAACACTCAAATAGTATTTTACTTCTTCATCAATATCATTTTTTATGATTTCAAGATATTTTGATATTGATATATTATCTATCACAGGATATTCGAAATAACCCAATTTGTAAAATTCTCTTCTTAAGATTGTTTCTACAGTGATTGATGGTTTTGGAAATATTGATTGATATTTATGTAATAAATTCAATAAATCTAAATCATTTTTACTCTCTTTTAACTCTTTCATTATTCCATTATAATCTTCTTTATTTTCTATTTCACTATAAATAATATATTCTTCTAATAAATCTCCCAACATCTCATTATCTTTCTTATATTCAAAACAAACACTTTTTCTTTCTATCATTTCTTCTGGTATTTTAAATCCTTTTTCTTTGAGAGTTTTGTTGTTATAAAAGTAATATTTACCAACATCAGATAAAATATAACCATTTTCACTCTCAAATATGTTTGTAGCTTTCACACTAGTGTGACAAAGCCCATTCTCATGTAAATTATATAATGCATTTATAACAGGATAAAACCATTGCTGAAGATGCTAATATTGATAATTATATAATATTTACTTCTCTTGTTCTTTCTTTTGATGAAACTTGTGCAAGACTTCTTTTGTGTTTTATTGTCGATATACAGAAGTGACTTTCTGTATTATACACTCTATAATGCTTATCTATAAAATCTGTTTCAAAATCTGTAATTGAAGACATCTAATGGATATATAAAAAGGTTATACATATGTAATTTGATCACTTCGAGATTCTGACAGTGGTATTTTTGTAATAACATATTCAGACATAAAGAAAAATCAAAAAAACTTTACTGTAAAAACAACGAATATATTTCAATAATTATCCCAAAAATTTAAAAAAGCTGAATTGTGAATACTGAGAATTCTAATCAAACCAACAAACAACAAATCACATTATTCAATGAAAATCAGCTAAATATAACCATCATGAAATTTTCCTAGAATAAGTGAATATGAAAAAATCAATTTTTATTATTAATAATTTATTACTTACTTAATCGACAAAGTGTTGTTGTGTTTAGGTAATATATGTGTAAACGTAATGAGAAAGGATGTATTTTAATATGAAATAGTTACACAGTAGTTGTAGATAGAATATTATTTGCAATATAAAAGTTATATTAAAAGATTGAAAAGATGTTGAAATAATGATTTACCAATTAGTTAAAATAATAATATATATAAAAAAATAAGTATTTAATTAAGACTAATTCGGCTGAGAAATGATAATAATTCGACTGATGTATTAATTCTAAATAGTGCAGAATATGTAAATAATGGAGAAGGTAAATCTTTAACAAGTAAAACTGGAGATGAATTATTATGACTAATCCAAAATTCTCTTTTATTCATATCAACAATTACTTCATAAATTGAGCCATCTCCATGATTGAAATGAGGATTTGATTTAACAACTCTTCCAATATGACAATATGAAGTAATATCATGACTTTTACCACCATATGCAACATATATACATACTGTTGATTGTTCATAAATACTATAACCAGAATATGTATTATTTGTTGATAATCCTAATATCATACTATCATATTCACTTCCATTTTGATGAAATTTATATTTGATATGATATATTCCATTTTCCATTTTCAAATTCAAATAACAATGACTCCACTGATAAACTGTATTTGTTATTATTTTTCCATTATTTGATATTGATATTCCATCACATTTGTTTAATTCTGTGAATTTAATCTGAAATTCTAATGATATTATCAATATCTTTTCATTTACAATATTCTTACATATTATTTCATATTCTCTCTTTTTGATTTCTTTGTTCATTTTTCCATGAATTATTCCACTCTCTTTATCTATCATTAAACCATCTGGCAATGAAGGATTGATTGAAAATTCACATCGATTTCCATCACATAAAGGAATTATTGATATTTCTTCATTTAATCCAAATGAATATTCTGATTGAGGATATGAGAATGATGTGATTTCTTTTGTTTTTAATTCTTTCAATAATTCTTTATCTTTTATTATTACAATCATTTCTTCTTCTTCTTCTAAACTCAATTTATTCTCTTTTATATATTCTATTAATATTTCTTTAGATTTGGAGTTTAAATAATTATCTTCATTCAATATTCTATAAAGAATTCCTTTTCCACATACTTCTTCTATTATTGAAACACTCTTTTTAATCTCAATGAATAAACATAAACATTTCATTGTTCGATTTCTTTTATTCTCATTATATTCTATATATAATCTATCCAACATAGTTCTCTTTTCGATATTTGAGATATATTCTATTTAAATATATTTTTAGTATTTATACTTTCCATTTTCATATTTTTGTATTTCATTATCATCAATACTATTTCGATTATTTTTATATTATTCATTTCTAATATACACATTATTTCATCATTCAATTCTTCTTCTTCCATTTTATCCAATATTCTTCTTTCTTCTTCTTTAAATTCTTCTTCATCTTTATCTTCATTGTATTTGTTGATTATTACATTTTGAATTCTATCATCTTTTATACAATATATTTCTATATGATTCTTACATTCATTTTTCTTTAATTCTATTTTCATCTCTTTCAACATTTCTTTATTCTCTTTTTCTATCTCTTTCTCTTTTATCTTTTCACAATCGATATCTTCTTCTATCAATTGTTTAAAATCTGCTTTAATCTCTTTATTGTCATATTTCTCATTCTTTTGGAATTTATACCATTCCAATAACCGATTTAATAACCATAACTCATTCACTATTATCACATCTTTCATATTTAATATCTCGATCAAATTATTCATTTCTAATCTCAACAAATATTCATTATTATATAAATATTTATATCCTCGCTTTTCTATTTCCATATTTTTCAAGTCTTCTATCTCTCTCAAACATCCACCAAATACATTACATATATGAATTAATTTCATTAATACTTCATCATCTATATTATTCTTCACAAATTCATAACAATCATTTATTATCTCCTTTTCACAATAACATAAACAAAACATCAACACTTCACATACAGTATCTTTACAGATTATCAATTCACCACCACTGTAGTATTTCTCCATCTCATAATAGCCAATTTCTTCTATTTCTTCATATAACTCTAAAACTCCAACAAACTCACGATCTAACAACAGTTTCTTTACTGTTTCATTTCCATTCACTAAAATTGACTTGATTGACATTATTCGATTATCTCCAATCTTCACTTCTATATCACCAAAACCACTTTCTACCAATTTTCGACATAATCTATCATAAAAATAAATACAAAATATGCCCCTCTTCTCTTATGCTTTTATTCACTTTTATTATCATCTTTATGTAAATATAAAACAAAAATAACGAAATTTGATTTTTATCAAAATTTTGAATAACCCAAAAATTAAAATGTGATTTAATTCAATTGCAGAAGGTGTGATAAAGACATTAATACTCAATTCATATATTATAGAGGATATGAATAAACAGGATATTTAGTGTTCCTATACCCAAAATATCCAGTTCTGTTGAATAATTTTGCGGAAAAGTTCTACATCATAATCAGTATAGCTGTACAAATCTATAGTTTTTCTCTACAGTAGCAAAGCCCCGTAGTAGAACAGCTCACTACATCTATAAGTCACTAACCCTAACCCTAGTTAGATCTATTTAATCATTATTATGTAATTATTTTTTTATAATATTTGATGCATAAATCATCAAAAACATCAAGAATTTATCAAATGAATGATAAATCATCAAATAAATCAATTTTATTTTAACAATATAAAAATTGCATCTTGAATTCATTCGACATTTTCCTGAACTTTTCAGCATAAAATATTTTTTGCTTTATTAACATGTCTCACTTACATCAAATTGTTTACGTATCTGATAGTGATAGTGATACAGATAGTGATTATGAGAGAGATATTGATAGTATCTCTAATCCTAAAATCAGAAAAATTTGTAAGACAATTTATTTAGAAGATAAGGCTGCTGGTATCAAAAGACCAAAATATAGTATAACTTATATTATATTATAATTCATAGGTATACCAGTCACAGGTCGTCCATTCAATCCCTTCAACCCTTATGGTTTATCTATTAAGATTGAATCACCCAATGGTGAGCCACCAAAAGATGAATCACCATTATACTCACCAACAACTCCACCTGATACAGAATCGAATGTTAGGCGTTTAATCAACTTTACTGTTCAAGAGCCTCCTCCACCACAGGACACTTTAACTTATGAGGAGATAAAGAAGCTGAGAAACGAGAGTTTAGTTGGTAATAGAATTAGAAACGGAAGAAAGAGAGCAAAGGCTGCCAGAGAAGAGTTATCGTTCAAAGCAGCAGCTGACGTAAATTTAGCTTTGGATCTTCAAAGGTATTATGATACAGTTTTTAAGAAGAAGGAGTTGGAAGATAAGTTGTTTAAGCATCATAACTTAGATACAAAACTGTTGAAGAATATCACTAAGAAGGTATTACAGATAAAAAATAATTAACTTTTATTATCAATACTTACTATAATTTGAAATTGTTTTATATTGAAAATTCATCTCTCATAGTATGATCTGTATATATATAATCTTTATTATTTTTGATCTATTATATTTGTCTATGTATAAGATTCTATTATTGATAATATCAAGTTAAAAGAAGAAGATTTAATATATTGATGAAATAGAAAAATTGAATAATCAGTGAGAAAATTCATCTATCATAGTATGATCTGTATATATATAATCTTTATTATTTTTGATCTATTATATTTGTCTATGTATAAGATTCTATTATTGATAATATCAAGTTAAAAGAAGAAGATTTAATATATTGATGAAATAGAAAAATTGAATAATCAGTGAGAACTTTGTTTTGTCTTTATTTTATAATTGAATTTTTCGATAAGATTTTCATTTTCTTTTTTCTTGTATTTTTTGATTATTAAAATAAAAGAATGAATCCAATTCTTGAAAATGACTCAAATACAAATCCATTTGATTTAGAAAGAAGAGATAATAAATGTCGAAAATGTAATCAATATTATCCAATAAATGATTTTATGAATGACAAAGGTAAACAATGTCAAATGTGTAGCAAATGCAGAGAAGAAAAAAGAATAAGTGTTTCTAATTATAGAAAAATAAAAAATGAAATATCTGATACTGATATAAAAGATATAAATGATGAAAATGATTCAAATACAATTCCTTATAATTTAGTTAGCAGACCTAAAATATGCTCAAGATGTAATAAAAATAAACCAATAGATGATTTTAAGAATGAAAAAGGTAAAGAATATAAAATGTGTAGTACTTGCAGAAAATATAAAAGAGAAAAAGCTTCTAATAATATTATAGAAAATGAATTATCTGATATTAATATGGAAGATGCAGCTATTGATGATAAATTTAGATGTTTTAACTGTGATGGATGTTATAATGATAAATATAATGCATTTGTTATAAAAGATTTATGTAAAATGTGTTTTAAATTTCAACAAAATTATTTATATAATAGAAAGAGATATTCTAATGAAGAATTAAGTGATGATGAACAGAGATGTTATATTTGCAGAAAAATAAAACACAAAGCAAAGATGCAGTATAATAATAAGTGTCATAAATGTGTAAGACATTATTTGCATAAACTAAATAAAAAAGCTATATAACACTTATATAAAAACATTGGTTTTCATTTATTCATTTTATTAGTTTCTTTTATATTTTCATATTAATTTCACTAGTCTTTTTCTTACAAACTATTTATTATTTATAACATGAATTCAGAACCAAATTATAATAACATTAGTAGCAATGATGAATCAAATATTCTTCATTCTATTGCTTCAACAAACAAGCATGATAATGCATTATGTAAAGAAGATGGAGATGTCATAAACACCAAAAGAAGTTGCTATTCCAAAGAAAAAGATGATACTTTATACAATAATGTTAATGTAACTCAATGGAAGAAATTGTTAATATTATCTGATAATGTTTATAAATTTATAGAAGAAAAGATAAATAATTGTTACAATAAGAATGATTCATCAGTATATAGCGAATATGCCATTTCAAGATATATTAATGCTCTTAATAATTTCTTTACATCTTTAGTGAATAATAATAGTTATATAAATAATATTATTTTTGAGGAAATTGATGATGCATTAAATATACCGCCTGTTAGCGTAGGCAATAATATTAATATTGATTCAAAAATATTATTTAACATTAAAAGAAAAAGAAATTCTAATAATGATAACTCCATCAAGAGAAAGAGAAACACTAAAAGAAAAAACATAAATGATTCTTCTAAGAATATATCAAATGAAATAGATTCTGCGCAACAAAAAGACTATCTTCAGATAGACCAAATTGAATCAAAAAGCCAAGAAAATATTAATATTGATGATTTAATTAATCAGCCACCTGTATTGCCTATAAATACATTTCATAAAACAAATATTGAAGATACAAAGAATAATCTAATTGTTAATGAAAACGAAACTAATATAGAGAATATAAAAGATAAAATAGAGACATTGCAGCAACACCTTAATCAATACAGAGGATGTGAAATTTATTCAAACTCATATGATGATTCAAATAATATTGAATTTAGTCCAATTCTATGTAATGATATGTTAAATTTAAGTGATATATGGTAACAATACGCATGTAATTATAATTTTAAGTTTATTGATTCTATATAATGTATTATACTATTGGGTAAAATCATCTGTATAATATACAAAAAGTATTATTCCATGTTTTCTTTAGTTATTTTTATTTTTTGTTTATAAAATGCAGAGTTCATATAAGTTTTTATCATGGTTATACACAATATTTGAATCACTAAAAAGAAAAATATTTTCTCAGTCAAACGAGCAACAACCGCAATCTGAATCTTTAGCTGATCAATTGAGATATAATGAAATGCTAAAACATGTTAAAGATGAAAAATTGAGAGAAAAAAGAAGAAGACATAATATACGAGCTAGGAACGGATAAGATGAAGGATTCATTTACAGCGAGGATCCAGAAGAATTTGATGAACTAATGGATAGGTACATTACAAAGCATGATATAAAAGCAAAAAAAGAAATAAAAGAAAAATTTGGATTGGACTTAGACAAAGTAATCTACGGATTATATCATTAATTAATGTCTCAATTAATTAGTCTCATTCTGATATTATTATATTGTGTTAGTCGTAACATTAACTCCCAAAATGAATATTTTTAGTATATTATTAAAGTTAGTTTATATTTATTTAAATCATAATACCATATATAGTTTTAATCAAATTCCCAATCATCTAATTGAAATAAAATATCATCATTTTCATGATCTTTTTTAAACTTTTTATTAATTTTTGATAACTTTTTCAAATCAAATTTTCTCTTATATCTTTTATTTAATGAACCTTTACCATATCTGACAGGACCATACTGTGGTGAATAAGATTCATCACCTTTCATGTTTCTTCTACATTTTATACATGACTCTTCAATTAATTCTTCAGTATCTTTAGGATAATATTTTAAATCTTCAAGTAAATATTTATCATCATCATAAACAGAAAAACCATCTTCTAATAATTTGTGTTTTACATATACATATGCTATATCTTTAGCTTCATTATGTTTTACTTCTAAATATGTATCAATTAGTTCATAACAAATTCTATCATAAATACTCATCTCACCTTTAATATCATGAAAAGATAACTGATCTTTCCACAATATAAAAGAATCAAATCCATATTTTATTTTGATTGTTGATGGGACACTTTTACCTTGACCTTTAAACCAGTCACTAACAATATCTCTTACAAAATAATTTCCATGATAATCTTCAGTATCTTCTAATTCTTTAACATATTGGTTTCTTTTAAGTTCAACATACTCAGACAAATTCCAATAAATAAGTCTAAAGTCTTTATCAATTCTAATAGAAATGATATATTTATCATCATCTTTCATCTTCTATAATGTTTTTTATTACACCTTTTATCACCCATTTTCTATTTAAACCACTCGGTCTTAAATATGTGTTATTGTGTCAGGCATATAGATTGATTATACTATATCGAGAAAAATATAAATGATTTATTATTTATATTTTTAAATCTATAATGCAAACATCCAATAATCAATGAGTAGTACGTATTTATATATATGTTATACTAGATATCTTTATGAATTTAGTTTTTATTTTCTTAAGTGTATTATTAATATATATTAATGAATTCTATAAATGATGATAATAATGATATAATTGCAATTAATAATAAATACAATGGTATAGAAGTGCCATATTATACAAAAGCTGATGAAAGCATCAAATGTTCAAGATGCAAAGAAGTATACCAATATTGGGAAATGGGTAAGAACAGATGGAATAAATATTATCATATATGCCCTAAATGTAGAGATAAATCTAATATTAACTTTAAATGTAAAACAGATGAAACAGAAACAGGTTATGCAAGATGTGTCTTATGCAAAAAATCAAAACCATTTGATGAAATGGGTAAAAATAAAGTAACAGGAAGTGTCAATCAATGTTGCATAGAGTGTAGAGATAAATCAAAGAATAGCATTAAGATAAACAAAAAGAATGGAAGAAAGATAGATAAAAAAGAAGAATACATTAAATGCAAATGTTTGTTCTGTGATGAAATGTATAATTGTAAACAAAAATATATTCATGGCAATATCTGCATTAAATGCTATAAATATGTTACAAATATTATAAATGAAATGAATGTAATTGAAAAAACAAAACTTTACCAAGAATAACTAGAAATAATGAATTATTTATTGTATTTAGTAGTAGATTTTTAAATGAAATAAATGATCTTCTAAGTAATAAAAATAATGATTAAGTTATACTATTATTTAATTCGTTTAATTGTATTTTATGGAAATATTTTTATTTCCAAATTTCTTATATCATAATACATTATTATAATAGTTATGAAAAGAAAAATTAGTGAATTATATAATTTATTAAAAGAATATGTAAATGATAGTGATAGCAGTAGTGATGATGATACTGATAGAGACATTGAAAATGATAAAAAATAAACAAAGAGTGTGCTCGTCTTGATTATCAATATAATGTTGTTAATAAATCGAATAAAAAAACCTGTAAATTGTTGGAGTCAAATGCTCATAATAATAAAGATTTTATTAAATGTGCAAGCTGCAATAAAATAATAAATGAACATCAAATAGCTATTAGAAAAAATGGTGAATATGGTAATATATGTAAAGCTTGTCAATATCGCAACAGAATGAATTATTATAAGGAAAAAAGAGCTAAAATAAATAATAATAATATTTCAAATCAATTACATGATAGCATAATCATTGGAAATAACAATACTAATAAATATGTATGCATGTTCATCATGTCACATGATGTATCACATAAGCATTATGGGAATTAATATGAAATCAAACAAACCTTACTCAACTTGTCCAACTTGCAGAATTTCTAAAGCAAATAAATATAACAATAATAAGAAGTATGGTAAAAACAAAGTTGATGGCAGATCACTAGCTGAAATACTCCCAGAAGGAATGAATAGATGTTCTTACTGTGGCGAGATAAGAAAATATGAAGAAATGGGTATTTATAACAAAACAAATGATTTATTTTCAAAATGTATAGAATGCAGAAGAAAAGATAAAATAATAGATACTTAAATCAGAATAAAGTTGTTAAAGGAAATGCGTAACAGTTATTACATAAAATCTATTTAATTTTCTTAACAATTTATATTTCATTTTTTCTTGTAAAATTGGGTTAAATATACTTATATCTAATACCATGAACCAAATCGATAATAAAATATGAATATGATAATATAACACCTATTGATAATAATAGTAAAAATATATCTTGTAATATTTCAGAAGAACAAGTATCTAATTTATATTTAAATTTATACAAATGGATTGATAGTGTCTGTGAAGATGAAATTGATACATCAATTTGCGATGTTATTTTTAATCCTTTAATAACATTTCTAAGGTATTATAAAGATGAAATGAATAGAAATTCACCAAAAAAGAAATACTTTTTAATGAATTTAAAAGAATTATTAAACCAATTAGATTACATAGCATACTATGTTCCCATTTTTCAACAATACATATGATAGCTATGAAAGATATAATGGGTATATAATGAAAATATTATGGGGAAATTATATAAGAAATGGTTATTGGTTTGAAGATAGAATAAAACATACTAACTCTCAAATCTAGAAGAACAATTAAAAAGAAGATTTCAGTCATTTACAGATAATATTGATAATATATTTGCCAAAAAACCAGCATGAATGGGTTAGAATGTATTCTTGGATACAGAATAAATTGAATCAATTAGATAGCAATCAATTAAACGATAAACATGATCCACATTATAAATATTGTTTTGATGATTTAGAAATAAAAGATTATCTAAATATTTAGATTTTGTAATGATACAAATAACATTATGAGATGTTTATGATACAACAAAGATGGTTTAAAATATCACAATTAGTAGAGATTATAGTGAAATTATTGGATTTAAAAAAGATGCAATAAAGAATCA
>NGBS01000367.1:0-22056 GCA_002245135.1 Proteromonas lacertae | reverse complement strand
AGTTAAAGCAAAAGAGTCCTGAGGAAATGGAAGTTGTTTTGAAAAGATAGAAGTATAGGGTAAAATATTATTATATTAGCTTGCCAGAGATGAAGCTATGAGAGTTAGTGGTGATAAAAAGCAATTAATTAATCAAATTCAAATATTAGTTCAAGAGAACCAAGAAAAACAGTCAATAATCGCACTAAGAGAATTAAAATAAATGTATAATATATTAATGTGTTATAGTATCAATAGGAACTACAGAAGCACTAGATAATACAAATGATCAACTAGATTATATGGTTAGAAAGAATAATTTAATAAAAGACACATATAAAAGAATTATGAGAAAGAAATAGACAGATTTGACAAAGATGTTAATGAAATTGAAGAAGAATATAAGAAGAAGAATGATGTCGTTGTATATATAGTGTTATTTATTATTATTTTAGAAAGGTGCAATAGAAAATTGGTCTAAATTCTGACAATATTGAGATATCAATCTCAATTATCAGATTTATTATCATCTTATAATTATCTTTATTTTGTCTTTTATTTGTTTTTCCCCTATAATATACTAACAAAACAACAATAAAAATAAAAACAAAATGTTAAAAATCAAATATTATTATATATTATATAATAATAACTTATTCAGATGGTTTTGCTTCTTTTTCACCTTCATTATCACCTTCTTCTTCTTTATTTGTATTATTATTACTCTCGCTATTATTATTATCATTATTATTGCTATTATTACTTTCATCAGGTTTTGTTTCTCGTTCTTTCTCTCCTTCATCATCATCATCATCATCATCTGGTAAATATCCAAATCTTCCTCTTCAAATAATGTCTCATCAATTGGTCCATCTGTTTGTAAATAAGGTGCAGGTGGTGCATTATCTTTATCTTCATCATTGCCATCATTCTCTCTTTCTTCAATCACATCATATTCATTATTACCAGCGTTCATCATCATCCACAAACAACGATGGATCGTATGAGAATAAATCTCTTCCTGATAAACCACGTTGTTGCTGTTGAACTTTATTATTGGCTTGATCTGCTGCAGCTTTGATTCTTTCTTCTTCCTATTCAAAATAATTAATAATATAATAATACTCTTTTCTTAATTCTATCTTCTTTCCATTTTGCAAATGTCTCTGGTGTTACTGGTGTTAATCCTGAAGTTGGTAAATGTGCTCTTAATTCCTCTAACTTCTCTAATTGTAATAATTCCTTATCAACACTACTCATTTCAGCTTTCTGCATGGATTCTAACTCCTTCTGTTTACGTGTTTTAAATACAAATCCTTCAGGTAATGCATGTCTATATGGACAGTCATTTCCACCATTTGGACACTTCCAGAACCAGCCGTATACTTCTCTCTCTATTGCATCTAAGAAATATTTACAGATTGTCTTGGATCTTGATTGGTTCTTCGCTTGTTTGGCATTTTCTTCGACAACTTTTTCTAGAGTCTCTTGATCCCAATTCTCCATGTTATCTTCTGGTTTTTTGTCATCACGAGTATCGGTATATAATGATTTCTTTGCTGCTTTGTTTTCAATTGTTAAATCATGAGAAAATTTACATTTATCACCTTTTTTACATTTACCTAATTTGAAAAATTGACATAATATTGATTTTGGATCTTCACCAAATTTTGGCTTTGGCTGTTCTATTACGACTTTCATTAATTCTTCCATTTCCTTCTTTTGTCGTTCTAGTTCATTCTTCTTTTCTCTTTGTTGTCTTCTCTTTTCTTCTTCTATTTTATCATTCTATTCATCAATTTATATCATAGAGATTATATACTGTTCCTGTGTACACTTTCTTCACTTGATTTACGTATTGTTGGACCTTTTTACCTAATTAAATTATAATTGCATAGAATTACTCTTATTTTTGTTTTTAAGACCAAAAGTCTTATCTTCCACTATTTTATTAGCAAATTTTTCTTGTGCTTTCTGTTGTGCTTTTTGTTGTTCACGCTTTTTTGCTTTACCACTTTTTTCACCTGGCATTCTGAATGATAAGCACTAAAAGTGAAGATTTAAAGCAATTTAAATAAAAATGCTTGATTCTCAAACTTGAGTTTGATTTTTGAAATTTCTGGCTTTCTGTTAGTTGCTTTTTAGTTAGCTTTATAGCCTATATTTTGAAATTATGAGTCAGGAAACAGTATATACATTATATGACTATTGTTTAAAGGCTTTTCACAAACCTGTAGTGTATGATCCTTCAGCTGTACAATTGCATGAAGACATTCACCAGACATTTGCAACTGAATTTGGAGTGGATGTATTTAAATTGTCAATTATACTCTAGGACTGGTCATCAGATTCTTATTCTTCAGATAGTGATGAATATGAGAATTTTTGTATATTTTAAAGTTTATTCACTTATAGCTATCACTACTGCACATCAGAGAGAAATAGAAGCGCTTCAAAAAAGAATTGTTGAAGATGGTGATCAAATCAACCAATTAAAGAGATTGTATATCTGAATACTTATTATGTATCTTAAAATAGAAATGAAAATTTAACTACCAACCTAGCTACACTCAACAGTCGAATTACTGAGAATCAAACCTCAGCTATACAAGTATATATCATAATATATTATATTAATAGGGTAATGAAGATCTCAATAAGAAAGCAGCAATGGTCAAAAAGAAGTATATGAACATAATCAAAGAAGCCAGTGAGAAATTACTTGACTTTGTTGATTATACTAAAGGTAAATTTACTAGCAATAAAATACAAGATGATGATGATGAATTAGAAGATATGGAAGCTGTATTTATTATTATTATTATTATTTTATTGTTATAATCATAGTATGCTGAAAGTCTACAAAAGAAATCCAAAGAAATTGACAAAGTGGATAAAGATGAAGATGCTCAAAACACGGAAGAGAATTTGAAAGTACAGAATTTAATATTGAAGAAGAAATTAGAAGCATTTGAATATGAAAATAAAGTATAATATTAATATATATATATAATATTTATATAGGTTTATTATGATTCAATAATGTTATTAGAAAATGATACAACTAAACCCAATGACTTATTACATATTCTTAGAGCAAAGAATGAATCATTATACAATTATTGGTTAAGCACAGGTCAACCATTACCACCAGAATTCCAAGTAGATATTATACCAACAGCAGCTAAAGTAAATACAACAGCAGAAGCAGATTCAAAGCAGATAACTGAACTGAAACAACAATTAGAAACCAAAACAAAAGAATCTCAAAAGATAAAACAGAAGGCGTTGTTATTCAAACAGAAGGCAATTAAATGGAAGACAAATTATGTAAAGTTAGTGAAGAGTAAGAAAGCAGCAGGTGGAAGTGGAAGTGATTCAATTCCTTCAGCTCCATCTTCATCAAGTGATTCTCCTTCATTACCTAACAACGCTCAATATGAAGAATTACAAGCTAAATATAGTATATATATTATTATTATTTATATAATAGAGAAATTAAAACAACAATTTAGAATAGTTTTAGAACAACAGAAGAATGGTGGTGGAAGTAGTAATGCAAGTGGTGCAGCTAGTGGAACAGTAACACCACGTGAAACTCCAAAAGAGAATAATAAAGAGAAAGACAATGCAAAAGACAAAGAAAGAGAAAAAGAAAGAGAGCAAGAAAAAGAGAAAGAAAAGGAGTATTTAGCACAGTTAAAGGATTTGAAATCACAACTAGAATCAGCTCAAGAGAAGATAAAAACATATGAACAAACGAGTGGTGATAATAACAAACTACAAAATAAGATTAATGAATTATTAAAGAATGCTGAAAAACTGAATGGTGAAATAAGTGAGAATAAATCAACAATTGATAAGTTGAATGAAGAATTAAATAGTTTATCATTAGCAGCAAAAGATGCTTCATCATTAAAGAAAGAACTTCAAGATAAAGATAAAGAAATTGATAAATTGAATAAACAATATAAAGAATTAAGTGATAAATGGAATCAAACCGAAAACTCAACATCTAAAGTAATGCAAATCGTAAATGCTAAATCGAAAGAAATTAATAGTGAATTGAAAGATATAAAGAAACAATCAGTAGCCATTAAAACAGAAATGACAAGTAATCTAAAAGATATTCATTCCATTATTCAAAAGAACTTTAATGATGTAAATGAGAAATACACTGATGTATTTAAGAAATATCGTAAAGAAATGGCTGAAAGACGAAGACTATTTAATGTATTACAAGAATTACGAGGTAATATTCGAGTATTATGTCGAGTTAGACCGTTATTGGGCAGTGAAAAAGAAACATCTGTAGTAAAGATGGAAGATGGTGAATTATCACTAAAAGCAACGAAAGGATATATAAAATCTTGGGAATGTGATAGGATATTTACACCAAAAGAAACAAACACTGATGTTTATAATGAAGTTGAACCATTAATCACTTCTGTATTAGATGGATATAATGTGACAATATTTGCTTATGGTCAAACAGGTTCTGGTAAAACTTATACTATGGAAGGACCTCCTGAGGATCGTGGTGTGAATTATCGAGCAATCAATCGATTATTTGAATTAGCGAAAGAGAAAAGTGATCATTTAGATATATCATTATCTGTAAGTTTAATGGAAATATATAATGAAGAAATCTATGATTTATTATCAAGTAATCCATTAGGAGGTCAAAAATTAGAAATAAAATTAGAAAAGAAAGATGGAAAGAATGTAAACTATGTTCAAGGTTTAACCATCACCAAAGTAACTCAAATCGAAGAAGTGTTTAGATTAATGGATGTTGGAAATAAGAATCGAGCAACAGCTTCAACTAAAATGAATAAAACTTCCAGTCGTTCTCACTGCATATTTTCAATCTATTCAACTGCAAAAGATAAATATACAGGTGTAGTTTCAATTGGTAAATTACATTTGATTGATTTAGCTGGTTCTGAGAGAATCAATAAGACAAAAGCTGAAGGTAAGAGATTAGATGAAGCTAAAGCTATTAATTTATCACTTACTCAACTTGGTATAGTAATCAAAGCTCGAGGATCTAAACAAGCTCATGTTCCTTTTAGAGATAGTAAATTGACATATTTGTTACAAGATAGTTTATCTGGAGATGCTAAAACATTGATGATTGTTCAAGTATATATATATTGTGTGTATTATATATTATATGAATAGATATCTCCTTCTATGGCTAGTTCTGATGAATCATTCTGTTCAATGAATTTTGCTTCTTCTGCTGGTAAAGTAGAATTAGGTAAAGCAGCCAAACATCAACAAGTTACTCCTCGAGAAGATTTGTCTTAAAGAAGTGTAGTTTTGAAGAGATTTTTTTATATTATGAAATTTATTTCTATTTTGAATTTGTTTGTTGATTGTAAATGAATTGATATGTTGAATAGAGTGAATATTTCGAGATTTTAAAAATGAATAACTGATTATGAAACGAGTATATTTTTGAAACAGAAAGAAAATGTTTAGTTTGAAATCTTTTGTAAATAACGTATTACCTGCAGTATTGCCCAATGGTTCTATAGTATTTTTGTTGACTTATATATTATAGATAGTGGAGAATATCGAAAAGAGTAAAGTAGAAGTAGATATTGTCATACAACATCAAAGAGATATTAAAATGGTGAAAGTGATAAATATTGCTGGAATAAAAGAAAAGATGATATTAAAGTTCTATGAGAATAACTCTATGTTGTTAGATTGTTCTTTACCTTCCATATGTTGTTCTGAAACATTCCAAATAAATGGATATAATGAATATATGATAATATCACGAGAATACTATAAATATGACTTAGAATACATTATTAACACAAAATTCATATTAAGAAGTGATTCATGCAATATAATAAGTGTCATATGTGATGTATTGATGATATTGGAAGATTATGAATTAAAAGTTGGTAATCTAAAGAGTTCTAATATTATATATGAAGAAGATGATGAAATAAAGATATGCGATTTATCTGTAAATATTATGAGAAAAGATGAAGATATGAGAGTGTATGATATTTGCTTTAAAAGCCCAGAGGAGTTAAATGGTTTAGAATGTAACGATAGAAGTGTGATTTGGTCAATTGGTTGTATATTATATGAAATGATAAGTCAAGAATTACCATTTAGTGAAGATAATAATATCATCAAAATAATCTACAATATAATGAATTGTTCATATAATAAAGAATTAATGAAAGATGATATAATGAAAGAGATAGTTGAAAAGATGTTAATATTGAAAAGTGAAGATCGATTGAGTTTGAAAGAGTTGAAAAAAGAGATGATAAAAATGAGTGAGATAATAAGAGATAGTGATAATAATATGATGGTATTGAGAGAAATGAAAGAAATATTATTCAATAATGATTATGTAATAGAAATACCTCCATCTATATTTAATCAATCAGAATGTTATAATAGACATGGTAAATGGGAAAGTGTCAAAGATAATCTGATAGAATTATACAGTACAAATCGTAATGAAAGAATACTATCAATACTATTAATGATGAAAATAATTACAAAAGATGAATCAATCAGAGATAAACTAAAATTTCATATTCATCATCAATGTAAAGAATGTGAGGAATGTTATTTAGATGAAATAATATTCAAAATAGAAAATGATAAAATAAATAAAGAAAAAATCCAATTTGATTCAAACTGTATATGTTTCTGTGATGATGGAATGAAGTATATTTTCAGTTTATTGAAAATATTTAATTCAACAAAGCTTTTATTTAGTATTATTTTATTCTTTTATATTTTGTATAGTTGATTATTATAGTAATTTTCATATTCCAATTCAATATCAGTCATTATTTGGATCATTGTTTTCACAATTATCAAATTTACAAGAATTAGATTTATCATACTGCAGTTTATCTTTCTATTTTATTGAAACATTTATAGAATCAATTCCATTAATGAAATTGAAATATGTCAATCTTAAAGGTATTTATTTATTATTCATTTTATAAATATGTAATAGCTAATCCGATTGGTCCAAAAGGATTCAGATTGATTCTTCCATATTTATATTTATTAATCAATAGAAATAATATTTTGGATTTTGAAAGAATGAGGTTAAATGATGAATCAATGATAATATTATCCCAAGAATTACACAAATATTCAAATATAGAGAGAATTAACATTGAGAATAATGACATTTATTGGAGAGGATTAAAAGCATTATTTTCCACATTTCCAATTGATAAAGTAAAGTTTAGTTTTAATGGGAGTAAAGAATTACTAATTGATAAAAACATCCCATTATTAATAAAGTATATTAAAGATGTTAATGCTGATATTCCTTCTAATTATGGTCCTATTCCTCCATTTTTAATCCATAAAAATGAATTAAATCTGGCAAGATGTGAAATTGATGATGATATCTTCATTCCATTCATATCTTTAAGATGGAATGAATTAAGTGAGATAGAATGGTTATATATGCGAAGTATAATTTGGTATTTGTATAAAATTAGATAATAAACTCTCTCATCGAAGTATTGAAACTCTGATTGACAATTTATCTTCATTTCATAGTCTTAAAGAGATCATAATATATGGAAATGAGATAGGAGATGAAGGAATGAGATTACTATCACCTCATTTGAATTTGTTAAAGAAATATCCTACAATGAATTGTTCAAGTATTATTACTATAATATAATATGTAATAGAAATGGGATTATCTTCAATTGGATTGAAATATTTAGTTGATGGTTTAAAGAAGATTAACAGTGATGCAGATAAAGAAAAGAAAGAAGAAGAAAAGAACGAAGAAGAAGAAGACGACGATGATTATGACGATGATGATGATTATGATTATGCAGATAATTTATATGAATGTTATTGCTATAGTAATTATTATAAAAAAATTAAAAGACTTGATTTAAGTAATAATAATATAGATTCAATTGGAATAGAATATTTAGTGAAATATATGAAGGAGAATAATTATATTAAAAAGTTAATCATCCATAGTATTATTATATAAATATTTAATGTATGATTAATAGATAATCCAATTGGTAATGCAGGATTTAAACTGATATCAAATGATTTGGAAATGTTAATGGATAGATCTGCATTAAACCAAATGAATTTAAGTAATATTTCAATAGATGATGAAAGTGTGAAATTATTAACAAATAAAATTGATTCATTTAAATGTTGCTATAGTATATATCTAAAAGGAAATAATATTCGAATGAATGGATTAAAATCAATATGTTCAAAATCATTAGAAAAAACAACTAATCCCTATATAGCAATGAATAGTTTATCATGGACTAGTGAAGAAGTAGAGTATTATATAGATTATTGTGTTAGAAAGGATGGTTTTTATGGTTATGATTTGTCTAGTATAGATTCCATGTTTATATTGAGATAGATTTAAATCTGAATGATTCTCATATTTCCTTAATAAAGCGGATTGATTTTAAAGAAATTGATTTATACAATAATAAAATCAGTTCAAAAGGATTAAAAGAATTAACAGAATCTTTACCAAAAAGAGCTTTTAACATTCCAATAAATAATAATCCAATTGGAGATGAAGGAATAGAAATAATATGTAAATTTTTTAAAATATTTTCAGAAAAAAGTTGGCAAAATGATTTAATCTATTTAAATCTCTCCAGTATATAAGGATATATGATAATATTTTTATTTGAATAGATATTGGAATGAGTGAAAGAGGATTAAAATTATTAGTAGAAACATTGAAAGAAAATAGAACAATTAGATATATAAATCTATTAGGTAATAAATTAAATGAGAATGAATTAAGATTGATGAAAAATAATAGAGAAGTGTTTTATATTTTATATGAATTATCAATAACAGTAAAAGATGATGTAGATAAAAAAGAATTAAAATCATTTTTAGATGCATTTTCTACAATTATAAGAATAAAACTGGATGGTATAAGAGATGAAGAAAAGAAAGAATTATCAAATGAATTTCTTAATATTGAATGATTTTATATTTATTTATTTTTTTGTCTATAAAAACAAAAACAAAAACAATTTACAATTATTACCATTCATCATATTTACCTGTATATTCTTGATAATATGAAGATATCATTCCTTGTCTTCTTCCTAAATCATTCGCTCTTGTATGATAATATTTAGCTTTAGCATAATCTTTATTTATTAAATATATATCACCAATTCGATCAATTGAATAAGGAGCTGTTGATTTTAAATAGCTTCTTTCACACAATAAGGAATGAGCTATATTATAATCACCATTTCTTATTGAACATTCAATTATGAAGTAGTTAAACAAATCTCTATCTAATTCACACATTCCTAAAAATTCTAATTTCGATTTTAATGGTAATAAATGATATAAACATTCTTTATATTTCTTTTCATAATATAATTCGATTGTATTAATAAGTGGCAATCCTATTGATTTCATTCTTGGAATATAGTCTATTACATTTTCATTATATATAAAGGAGGAAGTAGAAGAAGAATACTTTATAAAATTATTATCATTATATTCAGTTGGCTTATTATTATTATTATTACAATAATCATTTATTTCTTTTTTCAATTTCTTCAAAATATCAAAATTCTTTGTTTTACATAATGTAATAGCCAATAAAATATCATAAAATGGATAATTACGTTGAGATTTATATTCATTCCATTGAGATAATAATATTTCCCATTTTGACTTTGAATATTCTTTCCATTTATCACTACTAGCATCATGATCTAAATCTAAATAAAATAAACTAGCCGTTTTACAAACTATATTATTCAAACTAGCTTTCTCTACTTCTAATCCTTCATAGATATTCATGGCTTGAGGAGTTTGACCATATTCACACATATTTTTAAAGTTTATATATAAACTTTCATTTATTTTACTACTTTTACTCCAATAATCTTCAAATTCTCTATAGATTCTTTGACCTTCTCGAATATTTGCAGAATTATATTTTAAATGTGCTAAAGCTAAATAACCAATCATATTATTAGAATCAATTGTTAAGGCTGACATTGCTGTTTCTTCAGCTGTTTTGAAATAATGATTTTCTTGTAATCCGAATGACTGAAGACTTAATAATGTCTCATATCCATATACAGCATTAGAATAATGAGAAGCTACTCGATTTACACTATTTAACTATATATATGTTAATATAAAATATACTAAGTTATATTTATCACCTAAATGATAGTATATATCATGTAATATTCTTAAAGTTAAAATATCTTCAGGAGTAATGAGGAGATTTTGTTCTAAAATGTTAGCTGCATCAGATAATTTACCTTCATTCCATTTTATGAGTGCTTTGTAATAGTCTAATTCTGTATTTGTACATTTTCCTTCTAGATTTAGCTTATGAAGGAAGTTAATGTCAGTTTCTACGGTTGAATGAGAAAATCCATTCTGCATTATATGTTCAAAAGCAACTAGTATAGGCGCCATGTATAAACTCTTATCTTTCTTATATAACTAAAAAATCACACAATAAAGAATATACATCATGAAGAGGTTTTGTTACATAGTCTTTACATTCTAAAAACTATAATAATAGTAGTTATTTCTATACATTTTCATAACATGTTTCAAATTCAGATAAGACTCTCTTTGATTTGCATGTGATGGTTTTATCTAAATAGCTTGAAGTGAGTGTACTGAATTTAGATATATTTCGAAGAGAATATCTCAAAGATGAAGAAGAAAAATGCAAAAACATTTTGAGTCACGAACAGATCTTGACCTGTTTTTTAATATCAAAATATCTACACAAACAAAGTAAATTTAAATGAAAATTTTATATTAACTATAATGTACACTATATCTCCTCTATGAAAATAATAAATAAATAACAAGAATACTGTTAAGAGAATGTCTTTTCAATACATCAGTGATTTCCTGTGGAACAAAATGCTTAGTCACATAATGTGAACATATCCACATAACAACCAACACAATTATAATCGGTAAAATCACAGAATAAAGTGATGTTGAACCTGGATCGGTAGTTAATTTCATTGCTGCCATTCCTGCAGTTATTTGCACATACATAGCAGGTGTTAATCCTACAATAGTACCAATCACAAATGATAATAAATTAAGTGGTAAATGGGGAGCTAAGAGATTAATAAACCAATTTGGTACAGGGCTGAGTCTAAGACATACTGTGACAATGAATGATTTAAGTGATAAATGTTTTACCTATTAAAAATATAAAAGAACTTTTAAACATACTTCAGGTTCAAAATGAACTGATAATGAGTGTGGTATGATTGGTTTAAACACATTTACTCCGTATAACTTTGAAACAGTGTATATTAAAGATGTACCAATAGATGTACATATTGAAATAATGATAAAACCAGGATAAAAACCATATAATATACCAGAGAGAAAATTAAGAATAATTGATCCTGGTATACTTAATGACTGTAATGTAATATACATCATTATGTAATTTATAGTGAAAAATGCGGAATTGGAGTGTAGATGCTTAATACAGAGGAAAAAATCAGCAGCTTGAGAAAACTAATATTATATTTGATATTTTGCTTGTATACATTTTTGTTTGTGATGTGATAATAAACTTGAGAAAGACTTAATTTTGAACATGATTGATCCTTTGATTGAAATACTTGCAATATGATGAATACTATATAAATTATTCCAATTCCATAAATAAGAATGAGCGAAAGATAACGTTTACTCATTAAAAGAATAATTCAAATAATACACTTGTATTAAAGTGTATTTTATGTATTTCATTTATTTAAACAAACAAACACAAATATTCTCCATGAAATGAATTTAGTGAATATACTCTTTATGCATTTGTAACTTTAGTTTTAGAAGCTTCAAATCTACCTACAATTTCTGCATTCTTCTTATCCATTGCAGCTTGTGTTTTGTGAACAACAATTCCTCCTTTATCATTCACTATCAATGGTCTTGCCCAAGCATCAACAGCCTTTGGTTTTTGTTCTTTGAAATTCTTTATACATTCAACCCAGCCTCTAGCTACTTCTTCACCATTCTCTACTTCATCAGGTACTTTCAAATGAACTTTCTTCTCTTCATCACCTGGTGTAAATGTCTTGATAGATGAATCTCTCACTTTCAATACTATTGTAAAATCTTTATTTCCACTTTCATATTCTATTCCATTATAACATTCTAATGGAATATTCTGTTTTTCACCTAAATATACTTTACCATAATAACTAGGAACCATTGAATCATACACTCTGATTGAAGCTGGTTCAAAATATACAACGAAATATCTTCTTTGCCATTTACCAACTACACGATCTTTACCTTCTTTCATTAAATATCCTTCTTTGATTATTTCATAACTAAATGGCTTGTATATTTCATCATCAGTTACTTCATTCTCTTGTTTTATCTTTTCAATTGGTATTACATTCTCAGTGAAGTTCTTTGTATTCTTTTGGATCTTTTCTTTCTCAAAGTTACCGTTTGATGTATTTATACTTACATATACAGCTACACCAGCTATTACTAATATTATTACTACTACTAACACAATGATTAAAATTACATACCAATATTTACTAGCCCAAGATTCATCATCATCATTATCTCCTCCTGATGGTGTTCTATATTCTACTTTCACAACTGGTGGTTCAATATCTTCTGGCACAGAATCTATAACTTCAATACCTTTATCAGCATCAATAACAACACTACTTTCAACTGCTAATTTGGTTGCTTCTACTGGAGCTTCTTCTTTAATCTTTTGAATTTGCTGTTTAGCTGCTGGTGGTAAGGCTTCTGCTAATTCAGGTGGAATTTCTTCACTACTTCCTACATCAGCTGTTGGTTCTACATATGATATAACAGTTTTAATATAAGTATAAGGATTTTCTAATGCAGCCCAATTCATACCTTCTTGCAATGATCTTCTTACTAATTCTTCTTTATTACCATCATAACCAAATGTATGATTCAAATAGAAATGAATAATGATTTTCAAATTCATTGGATTATTTGCATCTTCCTTCACATCAAAATTAAAGTTACTAAGATGAAATACATATCGTTTTAACATCCTTACATAATCTGTTTTAAAATCATCTGTAAGTTTGTTATTACCTTCATCAGTTGATGTTGATGCGAATGGGAATGTCACTTCTAATGTTGAACATGTTTCACCGAATCCTGCATTTCTTACACAACATAAACCAGTGTAAGAATCATATGATTGCCCATCTTTACTACATCCATAAACTAAGACTTTTTCACCTGTTGGTTCTGGAGTTGTTGGAGTTGTATCTCCTGCTGGTGGAGGTTCTGTTGTTGGTTCTACTAAATCTGGCTTTTTAATAACTGTTAATGTTCTCTCAACAACATCAATACCTACAGTTTTACCAGCTTCATCGGTAATAGTGTATTTTAATGTCAATTTTTTAACACCAACTTCAGTACAATTAATAAGAACATTATCTATTTTCAATTCAGTATTACCATTAGCTGTTGTTTTATCATTCAATTCACATCCACTATTAGGTTCTTTAATTGACAATGTGAGTTTTAAATTAATCTCTTCTGCATTATCAGGTTTAACAGTTGGATATTGTATTTTAACAGATGTTGAGAATTTTTCTCCTGAATTTATAGTTGATTTGAATGTACTTGCTTTTAGATTAACTTTAGGTTTATATTCAGTAATCTTAAATGTCAATTGATTATAACCTGATCTATATTCTGGTGCTTTACACTCCACATTACAATACACACTTGGTTTTGCTTGTGTTCCTACAGTAACTGTAAAACTTCCTTCAGCATTGCGTTGTACAAAATCACCTCTTGAACAACTAATTGTATATGTAGAATTTTCAACTGGATTAATTGGTGATATTGTTTTTGTATCACTTCCTTTATTAAGTGCTAAATATTCAAATAATGTTTTATTATAATCACAAGGCGCTGGATCTCTTAATCTTTCTGGTAGTGAACATTCCATTAAATCATTATCAGTATTATTATAGAAATATTCATATATTGGTGCTTGTTTAGCTCTAATACTTTCTACTAGTTCATTCCATCTGTTTAATAAACCATCATCAAATGTTATTCCTTCTACTTTTATATTGTAAGTATTTGTATCATTCTTTTCATTAGTAGTATTTGTAAATGATACTTCAATCTTTTCTAAATTTGCTGTAAATGATTGTTCTTGAAAATATTTGCCTAATGCATCTTTAGTTAATTTAGTAATATTTTCATCAGTATAACCAACAGGCCATTTTCCATATTCTATTAACATTCTATTGTGTTTCTTCACCAATCTTTCATAATCTTCACTATTTTCTCTTACATTTTCTGCTAGTTGTTTTTCTTCTTCAGTGGTTGGATCATTATCATCTTCTGTTGTTGTTTTAGTTGTTGTTGCAGTTGTTAATTGTTCTTCAGTTCCATTTGTTTCTTCTTCAGTTGTTGTTGCTGTTGTAGCAGCTGTTGTTGCTTCTGCAGTTGGTTTACTTGCAGTTGCTTCTGGAGTTGTAGTGGCAGTACTAGCAGCTGTTGTAACATCTCCTGTTGCATCTTCATCTACTGTGCCAGTGGAAGTTTCCGTAGTTGATGTTTGAGTAGTTGTTTGAGTAGTTGTCTGAGTAGTTGTAACTTCTGGTGTTGTATTTCCAATATCTATTGTTCCTGTTGCTTCAGTTGTAGGTTTAGCTGTAATAGGAATTGGTGTCATAGGCTTCCATGTTGGAAGTGGTGTATTTGGTATAAAACTACAAACTTGAAATTCCAATTTCTCTTCAGCAGCAAGAGAAGTCGCAAACATAATACATAGTGTGAGGAAAACTGTGAAAATTAAATATAAATTATATACGAGCTGATCTACACATCATATTCATTCCTAATTCAAAAAAAAGTTGAAAATGAGAAATGATGTATTTTGTGTATTACATTGTATTTCATGTATTGAAGGAATTTTTACAATAATCACGTATTTATTATAATTTCCATATTATTATAGCAAATTCCTTCATAAATATATATAATTGTAAGGATATTGAATAATTATTTTACCTTTTTAAATTTACCTTTTCCATCTCCGGTTATTTACATTAAAAAATAATATTTACATATTCTCTATAACTGTCCACAGTATTAATGATATGTCATACCATAGAACTTCAAATTATTGACATAAATATATGTTCATGTAAATTATTACTATGTTCTATATTCAAAAAACGCAAATAAACAAATAAAATAAAAATAAACATTTAATATTTATAAATCAACAGAATCTTTAGGATTGGAAGGCAAAGAATCACCAGGAATTGGACCATTGTTATTTCTAGAACTATTCAATTAAATATATGTAAATATAAATAAATATATATAATACTGTGAATCAAACCATTCTTTAGTTTCACGATTAAAACCATCAATTCCTGGTTTAACTATTTCATTAGCAAATTCTTGAAATTGGTTTAACATCTCAGAGATATCAGGAACTTCCACAGAAAATGACAATGTGTTGTTTTTCGAAGTAACAGCTGAATTATCAAACTCTTTTTCGCTAATTTCTTTGTTTTCGTATATCATTACCTATTCACTATATTACTTAACAATAACTACATCTCTTTTGTTTGGACAAAGTCGATATATCTTCTCAATTGTTTCACATTTCTCTTTACCATTTATCACATTACACTATTAAATATTATATTATCACTTCAGAAAAAAAAGAAGAATACAGTTCGATTTCTTTGAGTTGAATATTCACATTTTGGATGCAATCTCTTATCTTCTTTTAATATATTTTCTTTATCACTCATTTAGATTTCTATTTAACCTCAAAAATTAAAAATAATAAATATGTCAAAATGACACAAATTCATGTAAATTACCATCAAGATTTTAAAATTTCTGTATTTACAGTATGACAACTGCAATAATTGGAATTGACAGTGGTTCGAAATACACAAAAGTAGCTCTTTTAGAAGGAAAAGAGAATAGTTATAAAAGTCAAACAGTTGAATTTGAAAGTGGAAGTAAAAGTTTTGAGTATATAAGAAATAATAATATAATGTGTATAGAAATATTTTTAGTTTGAAGAATGGTAGTGAGCGTTTATTTAGTAGTTTAGCTAAAAATCTCGTATTTCTGTTGTATCTATATAAATGTCTAGCAACCTCGTAATATTCAAAACTCATTAGGCTATATATTGGATTTATTTAGTGAAAAATATGATATAGAGAAGTTAAAATTTCACAATCCTTTTAATATAGTAGAAAGTGAAGATAATCATATGTGTTTGAAATTGAAATATGAAAATGAAGATGGAAATGAAGAAGAACGAATAATTAGTGTAGAAGAGTTGTATTTTATGTTTATT
This sequence comes from Proteromonas lacertae, assembly GCA_002245135.1. Lineage (NCBI taxonomy): Eukaryota > Bigyra > Opalinata > Proteromonadidae > Proteromonas > Proteromonas lacertae. Next base: position 5,672 of record NGBS01000367.1, on the reverse strand, counting down.
GATAAAACAATGAATTATATAAATGAAAATCGAAAATGTTTGAAAGAGCTTGATTCAATAATAATGAGTGTATATATATATATATATATATTGTATTTAATATAATATAAATAGATTCCCAGCTATTTAAACATGGAAAGTAAAGAAATGATAAAAGAAATGTTGAAAAAGATAAATGAGAAAGATGGATGTAAAAATATCGAAATAATCAATGATTATATAGGTTATGTGACATTATTTGGAATTGAAAATAATGATGAAATAAAACGAACAAATAAAAATCGTCGTATATTATTTGTGAATATGGGAAATGTAAGTTTAAATGTTTGTAGTTGTGAATATGATAAAGACAAATGTAAAATCCTGAGTTACAAATACGAAAAGAATATTGGAGGTCGAATAATAGATGAATATTTAATGGAAGATATAAAAGGTATGATAATAGAAGAAGGAAATGAGATTGAAAGTAATAATGAGAAAAAAGTATATTATCGAATAATGGATAATGTAATAAAGATGAAAGAGAAACTAAGTGCTCAAGGAGCTGATACAATCAATATTCATATTGATCAAATCTTAGAAGATGATGAAGATTATGATGGTGAATATAGTATTGATAAACTAAATGAAGTAATACAAAAACATGATATATGGAATAAGATAAAATCATTATTAGATGAATGTTTAAACGAAAGTTGTTGGAATGAAGAAGAGTTGAAAGATTTAGAGATTTGTACAATAGGTGGTTCAATGAGAATAACCAAATTAAAAGATGAATTATTGAATTATTTAAAAGAGAAGAGTAATGAAAACAATAAAAATTTGACATTAACATTGAATATGGATGATTGTATAAGTCAAGGTAATAGTTATTATGGTTTAATCGAAAGTGGTAAATATTTATATACAATCGAAGATGAAAGTAAATATAAACGATGTGAAGAAGCAAATGAAGTGAAAATGAATATTGACGAATACTGGAAAGATATCGAAAGATATAAGAAGAGAGATAGAATGGAGATAAAGAAAGCAAGTAAAAGAAATGCTATAGAAAAGATAAAGTATATAAATTTAGTTGTTCTTATATATGAATAGATATGAGAGTGATCATTCCATAGCTGATAATAAGATTGATGAGAATTATTCAAGTTATATAAACTTAATTCGAGATTATTTTGAAAAGATTTACAATTTTATAAAAGATCGAAATGTGATTAAAGAGAAATATGAGAATTTAGATTTAATATATGAAGATGAAAATAATCATATTCGAATAATGAGAGTATCTTTATAAATATTTTATTATTATTTATGATATAAATGAATAGACATTGATTAAATTTACTAATCAACCATCTACAAAGAATCTTAAGACAATCTGCGAAGTATTAAACATTAATGAAAGTAAAAAAGATGTTACAATTGATAATACTCTCTGTAAAATCATTCAAGATGAATTGATGAAAGTTGATTATACAAAAATAGATGCATCAGCTGAAGATCAAGTATAATAATAATAATGATATTATAATTATCTAGTATATGAGAGATATTAAAGATTCAATATATCAAAGAATATCACTTGAACCAAAATATGAAAATCAAGAAGAATTGATGAAAAAGTCAAATGAAAGTTTTAAGATATTAATTCCTTTATTAGTGAATGATATTAATAGAGAATTGATTGAACAATATGAGAAAGATAATATCAATAATATTATTCCAGAAAACAAAGTATTTCCTGATAAATTTGAGTATTACTCAAAGTATGAAAGGAAATTCTTATCATTCAATCAATTTGCTATTGATTTTAGATTTATTAATGTATATATTATGTTTCTATTACTTTAGAAAGTACAAAGTGAAGTTCCAAAGAATAAGAAAGACGCTACAAGAGTATCAATACCAACGGATTCTATTTGTTTAGAATATGACACACCTAAAAAATCACTCAATAAGTTTGAATTACCAGAACAATATAAAAATACATCAGTTGAATGTTATTTCCAAGATGTAAAAGAAATGAGTGATGGTTGGCCAGTCTGTAATGTTATTACATCATTCTGTCAATGGTTCTCTGAAGGTATAATGGCTTTATGGTTATATATTGGAACTTTACCATTCTTTGTTCAACCATTCATATACTTATTCATGGGATTAGCATTGTTTGTATTCTTTTTCTTTGGATTCTTCTTCTTCGTTGTGTTTAGTCCAATTTGGATTTATATCTTCTGTTTGTATGAAATTATCTATCACTTCTGGGTAGAAGGTACAAATACTCAACCTGTTTATGATGAAGAAGAAGTGGAGAATAATGAATGTGGAGTATCTGCTTTTGTTTCAGCGACTATCAAATTTAATGGTGAATTATTGGAGAAAATATCTAATAAAATAGAACCTGTACCTCATATATTTAAATTGATCATTAATGGAAGTGTGTTTTTGCTAGAATGTTTATTCTGGTTATTGTTTTTTGCTGTTAGTCCAATTTGGATATTTATATTCATTCTGTTTAATGCATTTTATCTTGTATTGGCATGGTGTACAAATACTGAATCAGATTATACAGGAGATGAGAAAGATGTTCTACCTAGAACTGAGAATAAGGAGAAGAATGTTACAATGAATCAAGATATCAACCAAAGATTGCTTGATAATGAGAATTAAATACTCCTATTATATTGACTATTGTCATTTTTGATTATTATATATATTATAAATGATATTAAAATTGTTGTATTTTTGAAATTAAAAAAAAATATAAAATCGAAAATGAAAACAACAATATTCCAACATAATAATAATTATTATGAACTGGCAGCTGGTGCAGGAGGAACAGCAGCAGCTGCAGCTGCCTTCTTTGCCTTCTTCTTCTTCATAAATGGTTCAGTAGCAAGGATAGTCTTTGTTTCTTCATCAACAGTAACATCTGATTTAATTTTACTTTCATCATATGTAAATCCAGTAATAGATTCAGTTCCATTTGGTACTAATAACAAAGTTGTCTTAAAATGAGCAACTATTTCACCATCTTTCTCATATAATACTGGGTATGGATGGAACAAACTATGAGTCAAGCATTCTGTTATACCAAGTCTAGCTTGATTAGCATCAGGAAAATTACGAATGTTGAATGGTAATGTTGGATAGTGAGTATCAACTTCTTTTAATAATGAACGTGATGCTTTCATTCTTAAATTGTATTTCTGATCTACAGCTCTTTTGAAGATTGTTGTTCTTGGACCAGTTTCACGTGGCTATATATATATATATATATATTAAATATTTATACTTTTCCTTCACCAGTACTGACAACAATATCCAAAGCATATACTTCATACATATCAAATTCGCATTCATCTACTTTTTGATCAATTTCTTCCTTTTCTATTACGACTTTATTGCCATCAATAATCCACTGTTTCATTGATGGGTTAATACACCTTGAACCCTATTTACTCCAAATTGATCTGTTACTTTTGAGATAGCTTCAGTTACTGCTGTATTCTATACAATACAAATAATAAATATTAATTTATGAATATATATATATACCTTAACACCTGGTTTAATTACTCTTCTTGCTACTTCAAGTGCTGTATGAGCAGCAGCAATACAATTAGCAACTTTACCAGTTAATGGAGTTTCTCCACCATCAACTATATGTGTATGAGCAACTGAAGCGATGAATCCGTCAATATGACAAGCCATATCGATTTTTAATATATCTCCTGCTTTAACTACTTCTGATTCTGTTGCATATGGGGAATAATGACATACACAGTTATTGACTGAGATATTGGTTGGGAAAGCAACACCTTTTAATAATTTCTTTGTTTATAGATGGATGCACATTGTTGATCAATTAAAACATCTCCAATTTGACACAAATTAGTTATTGATTCACCTACAGCGATTTTAGCAATAACACCAGCTAATGCCTTATTTACAATGTTGCAGCACTCTTATATTTTTCAACAACAGTTGGTTCTCTTAAATCGGTAATAACTTCCTCTTCTTCAGATCCACTTTCGTCAGACATCTATAAAGTAGATAAATACATTGAACATGAAATAAAGAAGTCAAATATTATGAATATGGTAGGAAAATATACTTTTAGATTAGAGTTTAATGAAATGCAAATTTAATTTGCAAAATAGATTTTAATAATCTTTTTAAAATGCATTTTTGTTTAACAATTGTAAAATATATATTGCATTCAATCTTTATTTGAATGATATACACATGATGTACATATCTACTAACATAAAAACAGAATTCTTAGAACAATTATAATTAGTTAAATAATGAATTAAAAATACAAGTTAAGGATAAAATGGAGAATATTCAAGTGCAATTCCAGTTTCTTCTTCAAAACTTGAGAGTATTGAATCAAATCATCAAGACTTTCTTTTTCATTACACTAAATAATTAGAGTATTAAATATTTCAATAAAATGAGAGAGATAATAAAATCAAAAAAAAGAGTAAGTAAATGGTATATATTTTATTTTTACCATTTGACACAGCTTCAATATATTTTCTGCGATTTATCTGCTATTTCTGGCTTATCTTCAATATCATAACATACAATATGTATTGTTTTACTATCTTCTACATGCAGATCTCTTGTTTGTAAATCTATTTTATATTGTTATTAAAAATACCATCTAAAACTATTGTGAATGAATTTTTGGCCACAACAGATGACAACATCGAAGTCAGTAACAAAGTCACAATCTTGCCATCGCTGTGGTGCTTCTTTAATATTTTTATCTCTTATTATCATATCCAATAATCCTCTCTGTTGAAACCTAATTGTTAATCAATGTTATTAAATACCATGCTTTGTCTGATTTTATCATATAATCATGTATTTCTGATAAGGAGTTCCAAAATCAAAAGATAATTGACCAGATTTACCAGGAATTCTCACTAATTTCAATATTCAATATTTTCAATACCTTTAGTCCTGTTCCAAATGATCTAACATTGAAGTTATTCTTTTTCAAAATATCATGACCTGCCATTGATCTATTTACATTTGCTGAACATATTGTTGCAAATTTATAATCTTTTTGCTGACATCGTATTTATTGTTATTAACAGATGAGAAAATTTAAAAACTAAATAAGACAAAAAGACACGGTATTTTGTATTGAGAAGGGGGTAAAAATTTAAATTAATGCAAATAGAAAAGTCTTCTTTAATTTTCTTCATTAACTCAAACCCTTGAGATAATTACTTTCTCATTTAAAAATTTTTCATCATCTAGACTATATTATAGGCATCTGCTCGTGCTGTAGTATCCGTCTATGGATTAGATGGTAAAAAAACAAGTGAAACAGTTGATTTACCAGAAGTATTCAAGCTCCAATCCGTCCAGATATTGTAAGCTTTGTACATGATAAGTATAAATAGTATTTGTAATTGTTTTAGCATGGCTAAAAACCACCGTCAACCTTATGCTGTATTCAAGAGAGCTGGTCATGAACATTCAGCTGAATCATGGGAACTGGTCGTGCTGTTGCTCGTATTCCACGTATTGCAGGAGGAGGTACTGGTAGATCAGGACAAGCTGCATTTGTAACATGGTAAGAGGTGGTCATATGTATGCACCAACAAAGACCTGGAGAAGATGGCACAGACATATCAACGTCAATCAAAAGAGAT
>NGBS01000036.1:0-67316 GCA_002245135.1 Proteromonas lacertae | reverse complement strand
TCTTTGACCATCTTTGAATAAATTCATCTGAATAACATAGACTATTATTTACATTGTGTTTAGCACGAAATTCACCATATTTTTCAGTTCTACAGAATTGATGAGCATATTTCTTTGGTGAACACAATAATTTATCAGCAATAAATCATATGATTGATCATCAAATATTCTAAGGAAATCGCCTATTTTACCACTATATCCAAGGTCCTGTTCTAATATCCACAAATAATCATACTTATACTGCAACTGATTGTACCATATTAATATTGTATTCGGTATGTGATACCCACATATAGAAAAAATAATCCGGGAATTTTCTATGCTTACAATTACCTCTCTTCTCAAATTCACTATTTCTGGGTATGTATTCATAACCATAGTATAATTTATATAAATAAAATTAGGAATATCGTATATTGCCTCACTAGTGGCTCATCCAACATGATATAGAAATCGTAGTCATCTTGAACCAGTAGAAAACCAATCAGCATACCGCAATATCTGCGATTTTGTTGGATATTTTGCTCTGATGATTATAGCCGTTTTTGTATGTTTTATTGTTAGTTTGTTACAAGGGAAAACTGAGCAAACTAATATAAATGATAAAGGATCTGGAGTCACTAAGGATTGTGGAAATTTTTTGGGTAAACCTAGATCAGCTACCATATCTCTGAAATTTGTCGGTAATGCTTCCATAACTTTACCGGGCTTTAATGTTGGCATATGAATTATATTTTTTACTACAGATACTGATGTAGTTGGTTGTATAGCAGCTGAAACTCTTAAATTAGGGTGATTATCTAGTTTATCATCGTTTATTTTTGGATCTAGAGGATCAAATGGAGGAACTTCTTTATGTAAGACTGTTATTATGCTTAAATACTTGATTGAGACAACGATGTATGCTGACAATGCTAGTATAATACAACATAATATTGACGTGCAACGCATTGTATTTTGGATATAAATATTGATTAAAAATAGACAATTATAGAAATAAAGATAAAAACACTAACTACTATATTATTAATAATATTAAATACAAAATATACCAATATTATAAATTTAATATATACTGAATCTCAGTAAATAAGAAGAAATAATAAAAATTAAAAAATGGAACAATAATTGAAATTAATACGTTTCAAAATTAGAAAAAGACGTTTTTTGAATTAAAATGGATTTTGATGATGAAGATTTCTATATAGATGAGCAATTTGGTGCTCTTAATGAATCTGTTTACATTAATAAGGATATAGTACCAGAAGAGTTGACTCAGGACGGAATGCCAATAAGAATGGAGTGGAGAAGACCTCAAGAAATTGCATCTGATCCTGTATTGTTTTCAGAAAAAGGTGCACCAAGACAAATGATCAAAGTAACATTTTTTATATATTTTGTATTTAGGGTTTGATAGATAACACCCCATTACTTGCTGCTTTACAAGGTGTAATGCTAGACAGTAGAAATATTATCGAAAATCTTATCATTCAGGATAATGAAACAGATTGGTTAGACAGAGGTATGTTCACAGTGCAATTATTTAAAAATGGTGAATGGATTCATATTACTGTTGATACCAAAATCCCAACTTATCGAAACAACGAAAAAATAATCCCAGCATTTGGTAGAACAAATGATCCAGATGAGTTTTTCGTTCCTCTCTTTGTCAAGATATTTGCCAAATTATATGGTAGTTTTGAATACACTAAAAAATGTACATTAGAGGAATATTATGCTGATTTAACTGGTGGAATCTCCCATAAAGTATTTCATATATAATAATAATTATTATTATTATTATTTTAAAATAGATTTCAGTTCATGCCCCAGCAATAGAATCAATGATCGCAGAAGGTGAATTATGGAGTCGTTTAATCCGTTATAACAAATGGGGATATATGTTAGCATGTATATGCAATGAAGAAACTGAAAGTGAAGAACCTGTACAAACCTCAGGTATTACCCACAATTATCCTTATGTAATAACATATGTACAAGAAGTAGGTGGTTTAAAGATGGTACAATTATATAATACTTGGTTCTTACACGAATGGAATGGAGACTGGAGTAAACAAAGTGATAAATGGGATTCATTCCCTGAAATATCACAAATATTGATACAGAATGGAAGAACAGTTGATAGAGCTTCAAATGATGGTTACTTTTGGATGGTTTATCAAGATTTATTGAGGGCTTTTAATGTATTATTTATTACTAGAATATTTGATTCAGATTTTACACAGTATATATTTATTATTAATATATTTATTTATTCACCTATTTTTATTTATATTTATATTTATAGATTGTTGGTTCATAGTGAATGGAAGGAGAAAACGGCTAGTGGAAAGTTCAATACATTTGATCCACCAGGTGAAGATTATTTGTACAAAGGAATGAAACATACGAATGAAGATATAGATCCACAATGGTGTAATAATCCTCAATATATATTGACCTGTTCACAACCAGCAGACTGTATTATATCACTAGTACAATTCGATCATCATCTTCATAAAGAATCTCAACCTCATCAAATATATATCATCGTAGTAGAAAGAAAGAAACGAAAATTCAATAGATTGTGGAAGTTAAATGAATCTAAGATTGTTGCTCAAAGTTCGACTGATTCTTTACAATATAATGCTCCCAGTAGAGAAGTATCAGTTAGTTCAGTAAAGATTGTACCAACTAAATCATATAATATTATTGTATGTACTGATAAACCAGGTGTAGAAATATCATTTACATTACGAGTGTTTAGTAGAGAAGAAGTTGATATTAAACCATTAGAAAGTATATATATATATATTATCATTATTTATTATTAATATTATTATTATAGCTACTTATTCTGTATCTGTATCAGGTAAATGGCGACATAGAAATGGAGAAATTGATAGTGCTGGTGGAGCTACTGTTATTCCACACAAAGGAAATACATTAATCTATAATCCTAAATGGTGTCAAAATCCTCAATTTATTATAACATTCCCAGAAGGATCAAAACCAACATTATTAGCTATGATTCAGAATAGTGAAGCTGTAGCAAGAAAAGAAAGTAAAAACGAACAAAAGATTGGTTTAACCATTGTTCCTTGTACTTATGAAGATAGATCTGTGAAAAGAGTTGTTGATTTAAATTCACCTACATTGAGTAATGTTGGAGTATATTTATTATTATTATTATTTCTTTTATTTATATAGAATGATGATATAACTCATATGTCTGTTTATGAATTAGGTAAAAGAAGAGTATATGCATCAACTGACTGTAAATACATACAGAATACATCCTACGCTCAATCCAAACTAGGTTCAATGTTATTAAAGAAATTACCAAATGATATAATCAAAAAAGGAATAATTGTTATTCCATCTTTATCATTACCAGGTTATGAAGGTAAATATCGTATATTAATCCACAGTGATACTCCAATGGATATTGCAGAATTATCACCAAAGTACAACCAAACATTAGCTGGTGCTTGGGTTGAACATCAAGCTGGAGGTTCGCATTTACATCCCAAATATAACCAAGAAAATCCAAAGTTCAAATTAACCTTATTCAATACAGCTCAAGTTACAATAACGTTAAGAAGGCCACACAAAGCTTGGACTAAAGAGATAGCTAAAGATAGTGTAGGTTGTATGATTGGTTTCTACGTTTCTACAGATAAAGATTTTGAAAAAGGAACTAATACAACTCCAATTCATTATGAAGGAAGAGTTTGGGATCAAACTGACTTTGTTCCAATGGATGAAGTTTCAACTCCTTATAGTTTTATGTTGGAAGCTAATTCTGAGAATGAAGCGTATTATATTATGCCTGCTACTTTTGAACCGAATAAATTAGGACCATTCTTTGTGACTGTTTCTTCTGAATCTCAATTTATTTTAGTAAAACATAGAACTCATTAAATTTATGAGTTTTATATATTATATCTTGATTTATTATCACTATTGTTGTGTTTTTATACTTGTTTTCTAAGTAATTTATTGAAATTGTAATATTATTGTAAAAAAAGGTATGCATATGCTTGAATCTATGAAAATATGTGAAATAGTAATATTACTACAACGAAATGCCTTACTTCATCTTTTGACTATGAAAAGACAGAAATTTCTGATGCAGTTTTGAGAATAGCTTGTATCATCATCATCTTTGCAAAAATTACAAACTTCTAAAAGAAAATGTCCTCTGATTCTAGCGATTTTGAAGACGAGTTAGTAGATGACCTCGAGTTCCCAGGTGAAAACCAATCCTCCGATGATGAACCGCTTAACATCACATTTTCTTCCACTCCATTGTCAACAGCGAAGTCAACATCAAAAAACTATAGCGAATATGATATGAGCAACGATTCTGATGTAGATACTTATAGATCGAACACTACACCCAAACTTCAAGTAAATGATGGATCCTGTCCGAAAGTTGGTATTATTTTAAGGCGAGCCACCATGAAATTCGGAGAGTTTAAACAAAAATATAGTAATATCAACACTCATTTCATTCACAATGGCTCAAGATTTGGCTGGGACATGGACACAGCAGATGACACTGAAGTGACAATGTTATTCATCAAGTGGGCCGATTTGAGTTATCTTCATTGTTCTTGGGAGTTACAGAATAAGTTAGAAGATCTTGAAGGTAATAATATGAAGCAAAAAATTAACCGTTACCATAAGCATGAATTAGAATACCAGTTCCAACACGAAGATTTTCCTTACCATCAATCTGAGTATTTAGAAATTGATAGAATTTTAGATATGAGAACCATCGACAATGAGAATTATATACCTCCTAAGCCAAAGAAACGGGCAAGACGAAAAACAAAGAAATCTCCAAAATCTTTATCATCACCAACATCATCAACAAATTCTACTCCTAAGAAGAGAGGCAGACCATCAAAAAGACAGAAATTGAATGAATCTGATGAAAGTGATAGTAGTAACAAGAAGAAAAATAACAAAATGGAAGAAGAAGAAGATAATGATGATAGTGATGATGAAGATAATGAAAGAATAGAATTAGATTTAGGAAATAAGAAAAGAAGACAATCAAAGAGTAAGAAATCAACAAAAGATAATATGGAAATAGAAGAAGAAGAGCAAGAAGAGAATGAAGAAGATGAAACAACAACACCATCATCATCATCATCATCAACATTAACAACTCCCACAATAAACGATGATATAAACAATCCACCGACTTTAGATCAATATTTGGTTAAATGGGAATCTTTAGCTTACAAAGAATCAACATGGGAGTATTTAGATGATTTAAAAAAATGTGATAACTATGAACATCCAATTGAAGTTTATCATAATAGAAAGAATAAATCAAAGATAAAATTTCATCTTTCTGAATGGAGACCACATGCTGATGTTATTGCAAAAACAAAGATATTAGATAAATATAAGAATGGAAATGAATTAAGAAACTATCAATATGAAGGTGTAAAGTGGCTAGTATGGAATTGGATAGTTAATAGAAATAGTATTTTAGCAGATGAAATGGGTTTAGGTAAAACCATTCAAAGTATTTGTTATATACAGAATCTATATACATTATTCAAAATACCTCCACCATATTTGATTATTGTTCCATTATCAACATTACCTAATTGGAAAAGAGAAATAGAAGAATGGAGTGATTTTTATAGTGTTACTTATCATGGTGATACACTATCAAGAGGAATGATTCATCAATATGAATGGCTTGATCCTCAAGGCAAACCATTGTTTGATATTTGTTTAACAACACCTGAAATATGTAAAGTATGTGAAACTGTATTTCAACAAATAAAATGGTCAGTAATGATAGTAGATGAAGCTCATAAGTTAAAATCAATGAATAATAAAACTAGATCAACTATTGTCTCCTTTGAAGCAAGTAATACTGTTTTATTAACTGGTACACCTATTCAAAATGATACAACTGAATTATTTAGTTTATTAAATATCATAGATCCTGATAAATTCGATGATTTAGAGACATTCCAAGAGCAATTTGGTAATCTTAAAGATGCCTCACAAGTAAATCAATTACATACAGTTTTAAAAGGCTATTTCCTAAGAAGAATGAAAGGAGATGTTGAAACGAAATTAAAACCAAAACAAGAGACAATTATTGAAGTTGAATTAACCACAATTCAAAAGAGATATTACCGTGCAATCTATGAAAAGAATGCTCATTATTTGTATCAAGGAATGGCTAAAAATGCTGTTCCATCATTAATGAATGTGATGTTGCAATTACGTAAGTTATGCAATCATCCATATTTGATCAATGGAATAGAAGAAAAGATATTATCTGAAGAAAGTATCAGTGAAAAAGATGAGAATTTCTATGATAAATCAATGGATATGTTAATCAAAACAAGTGGTAAAATGGTATTATTAGAGAAATTATTATTATTATTAAAGGAGCAAGGTCATAGAGTATTATTATTCAGTCAAATGGTTAGAATGTTGGATATAATTCAAGATTATTTAATATATAAAGGATATAAATATGAAAGATTTGATGGTACTTCAAATACAATGACAAGACAGAATGCGATTGATAGATTCAGTAGGAAAGATTCTGATGTGTTTATATTCTTAATTAGTACAAAGGCAGGTGGTATTGGTATTAATTTGACTGCTGCTGATACTGTAATTGAGTTTGATAGTGATTGGAATCCTCAAAATGATATTCAAGCTCAAGCTCGATGTCATAGAATTGGTCAAACGAAAAGTGTAAAGATTTATCGATTTATTACACGAAAGACATATGAACAAGAAATGTTCAATAGAGCTAGTTTGAAATTAGGTTTAGATAAAGCAGTATTACATAATATAGAAGAAGGTAAAAGTAAAGATTTAATGTTATCAAAGAAAGATATGGAAAACTTATTAAAATATGGTGCTTATCATATATTCCAAGAAGAAAAAGAAGGAATTAGTGAAAAAGAAAGTAAATCCTTTATGGAAGCAGATATTGAAGATATCTTAAAGAATAGAACACAAACTGTTCAATTAGGTAAAGATAGTGAATCATTATTCAGTAAAGCATCATTTGTGTCAAATACACTATCAGATGAAATAGATATTGATGATCCTGATTTTTGGAGGAAATATACAGGAATTGAAGATTCATTTCCACCAGAAGTATTGTTATTGGATGATAGAAGAGATAATAATCGAAGAACTACTCGTAATAGTATGGGATTAACTCCTACTGGTTTAATAGATGATGAGAATGGTGAAAATGGTAATGGTGATTATCGATATGATAGAGATGATTTACAAGAGAGTTATGGTAGTTTAAGATGGTCTAAATCTGATAGAGATAAAGTAATATCTGGTTTACAACAGTATGGTTTTGGTAAATGGAGTGAAATACAAAGTCTTGGTAGTATTTATAGAAGACATACTGTTCAAGAAGTCACTGAACTTTGTGTTCATATAATAGCTCAATGGGTAAGAGTATATAATATTGTTAAAACAACTCCAGCTCCAGATATTGAACAATATATTAAATCTGGTATTGGTAGTGGTTCTGTTGCTAGAAGAGAAGCTTTAGCTGCTGTCATTGAAAGAAGATCTGAATTTCCTGTTTTAGAATATATTCATCCTGATATTGTAAGAAATAATAATGATAATGAAAATAATAATGAGGAAGATAAGAAAGGAAAATCAAAAAGTTCTCCAAAATTTAAGAAATATTTCTCCAGTTATGAACCAATAGATTTATCTAATCATACTCCACATGTATTATTAAAAGATTTAGTAATATGGAAAAGATGGTTTACTTTATATAATAAAGATATGTTAGTATTATCAACATTACATGATATTAGAGTAATAGCAGATGAATTAGAATTATATAAACCAGAGAACAGACATAAAATAATCCCATTAAAAGGTAATATTAATGTTCCTTATAATTGGTGGAAGAAAGATGATGATTATAGTTTATTTGTTGGTTGCTGTAAATATGGTTGGAACTGTGTATTGGAGATAATGAAAGATCCTGAACTTCATTTTAAACATTTTCCATTGTTCGTATGTGATGAGAAAGCTAAAGAAGATGACGAAGAAGATGAAAATGATGAAAATAAAGTAAAAGATGAGAAAGTTGATGATGTTAAAGAAGAAAAAATAAAAGTAAAAGAAGAAGTAGAAGAATCAACAGAAATGGAAACAGAAGATACATCATCAAACACAACAGCAGCAACAACAACAACATCGACCAGTTTGACTAAAAATGCAATTTTATTAGCACATCCTGAATGGCCAAAATTCACATTATTAGCCAGAAGATTAATTCGATTGTTACAAGCCTATCAACGTAATAATGTAAATTCAGATGGTGTAATAATTGGTAAAAAGAATGGTGTGAGATTAAATGGTGGATATTCCTCAGCATCTTCATCAGGTAAGAATAATAAATTTGATGCAGCAAATCGAAGTACATTATGGTCAAAGAATGAATTCCGAAGTGTATTAAATACATTAGAGAGTTATAGTTTACCTGAAAATCATCCATATAATAAAGGAGATCCATTAAAATTAGATATAAATCAATTTAGTGTTGATAATGATGAATTTGTGAAAGTAATATGTGGAGAAGTATTATCAAATGTAGTGAATAAAGCAATAAAAGCAGTAAATCCTGAAATAAAGAGTGTAAATCATTATACATCTTGTGATTTAGGTTATCATTTATTAAGTGATCCTTATGGACCTTATCATTTCTTATACAGTCAAGGTAAATTCTATTATAAACCAATGACTTCAATTTATTTGAAATTCTTAGAGATGGAAAGATATTGTCGATATTTAGTAGTTAATCGAATAACTACATCAAATTCAATAAGCAAATCAAAAGATTCTCACCCTAAAAATACTACAAATTCAACACCTGATAGAAAGAAATCAACTCCAACACCTAGTCAAGTGGAAACAACAGAAACACCCTCAACAACTCAACCAGAAACAGCAAATAATAGTCAAATTGAAATAACACAAAGTCAATCAAATAGTCAAGCTGAGACAAGTCAAGCAGAAGAAGGAACAACTCCAAGTCAAGCTGAAATTACTTCAAGTCAAGTTGAGTCAAGTCAATCAAATACACAAACAGAAATATCAACAGATACACCATCAGCAAGTCAAGTTGAATCTCAACCAGAAGGTAATATTCAATCAAACACAATTGAAACACCAACTCCAAGTCAATCTGAGCCAGTAACAACAACACAATCAACACCAAAGAAAGGATCAAAAACATCAAAATTATCTAAAACATCTAAAACAAAGACAAAAAAAGATAAAGAAAAAGATAATAATTCATCATCAACAAATAATAATAATGATAATAATAATAATAATAATACAAATCCAGAAGAATTAACTGTAACAAATTTCATTAGTTATCATGTAGCAACTAGAATAGTTGATCAAATGGAATTATTGAATATATTAAGAAAGAATATATTACCTTGTGGAGAAAAGAATGTAAAGAATTGGATAGTTAGAATCAATCGAGCTCATCCAAAACAACATGAAGAAATGCCTGAAGGTTGGAATCCTGAATTACATGATTATATATTATTTATATTTCTTGAACAATATGGATCTAGAAGTTTAGGTGATCTTAAAAAGTATAAAGAATTTCGTGGTTTTCTAAATGAATCATTTTCAGCTGATGCTTATCATCCTTGCAGTAATATTCGCCCTTTAACTGATACGTTGTTAATGAAACGAGCCAAGTTTTTATTAAGAATTTTACTCCAATCTTCACCTTGGGATGATCCAAATATGGTTGATGATGATAATATAATATTAGCTAAACCAAATATATCAAATCTAATAGATAATAATAATAATGATAATAGTCATACATATAATAATAATAATAATATAAGTAATAATAATAATAATATACCTGATAAACCATTAAGTAGGGAAGAAATCTATGAAAAATGTAAAAAACAATTAGAAAAGACCAAATTACCAATTCAATGTAAAGGATTAACAATAATCTCATTAGGTTATATAGATACAAGACGAAGTTATTATAATGACAAATATATTTGGCCAGTTGGTTTTATTAGTGAAAGAGAAACTACTTCTTATATGGATGCAAGTAGTAGAACAATCTATCGAAGTGAAATATGTGATGGTGGAGATAGTGGTCCTTTATTCAAAGTGACTGCTGGTGATGATCCAACTCATCCTTCTATCAATAAATCTTGTTCAGCATCTTGGGTTCAAGTGTTGATAAAAATCAAAAAAGCTAAATCTAAAATTGGTATTAATAAAGCTGGAACTAGTATATCTGGTCCAGAAACATTTGGATTTGCTCAACCATTCATAGCTGAGTTGATAGAAGGTTTACCTGGAGCAATTGATTGTAAATTCTATACTTTTCGAGAAGAAAGATATTATCCTGTATATAATAGTGCTAAACCAACACAACAAATGCAACAATCCCAAGAGTTGAATATGAGTGATAGTAATATCTCATCTGACGCAACGAAAAGAAGTAGAAGGACAAGTACGAAATATAATTCCAGCTACCTGTATGATGATGATGATGATGATGAAAATGAGTTTGAAGAAGCTGTGTTAGAAGATGATGATGATAATGTGGATAAGAAGAAAGCTAAAATAGAATAAAAGATTAGACTTATTTTTATTTTTATTTGTTGTATTTTAAAGTTTATAGCAGGGTTGTATAAATCGGTCATGACCGACGGAGAAAACCGATCGGTCGTAGGTCAATAAACAAATGTTGACCGACAGCAGGCTGTAGTAACTATTAGCTGACCTCCTCCTAAACATGTGATATTAATTATTTTATCTAACTGCACATATTGAATTCAAGCTCTATATATCATTCTATAAAATACCGAATTAACCGTCGGTCGATGCGCTTTTTTCTTTCTTCATAATTGAATCTAACCTTACCAATGAGTTATTCTATTGTGTTATATATGTAATATAAAGTATAGAATGATTATAAAAATTTGAAAGAAAAAATGGCAAACTTTTAGCTTGACATTAATCATTTCTTAAAATTATCATAAATGTATCTAATATAATCTATCATTATATATTCTAGGAGTATAGTTTTACCAATTGGAGCGGCTCGTGAAGTTATTGCCTTAAAAGAGGCAAATATACTTGAACATCTTAATTTTAACTTCTACAAAACCTTTTGGTATAATATGTTAAAGATAAAAAGCCTTGATAAATGCATTTGCAGTAAAAAGAAAGAGATTAATTATGCCAAATGAAGTACAAGAATATTTGCAATATGATATTCATTACAGCACCTCTGAAACCATTGGAAATATCTGGCTATCATTAAAGTCCAAGTTTCCTAGGGTATATATACTTGCCAAGAACAGTTTAAACAGTCTAGCAACATCTTCAGAGCCGACAAATAAGTAACTTATCCAAATCAAATTTATCATGTGATAGATTACAAATGAAACTGATGATTAGTAGAAATAAATAAGAACATAATTATATAAAATACCTAATTATTGTTGAGTATTAAATTGTAATTCTTTATAAAAAGTTAAAAATTATTTAATTGAATTGAAAATATATGAATCAAGTATTAGGAAAGTTGCGAATTGGACTCGAGTTCAAAATTTGAACTCGGTACTTCCAGCCACTTTACAGCGCTAATATTAAAATTTCATTGACTTTTGTAATTAAATTAAACTATTCTGAAATGCGTGTTGAATTTGGACAACATCAATGTTAGTCATTAGAAACATCATTAGAATTTTGTACATAAATCTATTGTACATAATATGTATACACTGGACCTCCAGTTTTAAATCTAATTATTTTGATAGTTCAAGAGAAAATTCAAAAAAAGAAATATTGACACAAGCTTTGGCTTGATCAAATTTGAATTTATTTAAATTTTGAACTCGCTCTTTGTATGCGAAGAGAATATTCAATTTTAATAATCATTTGACATGTATAAGTTTTAATTATTTAATTTAAACTATAAAAATACAAGTAATACAAGAAATTATCTAGATCGTTAAGATTAGAAGAGATTACGAAATACTCAATAACAACGTAATATTAACTATCAATTTACTTCGATTTAGAACAAACTAACATAATTCTTTCTAATCTTCGATTTTGTACTCATTTCATTCTATATATTATACTCAATTATATATACATTATACAATAACCATTTTTAACTATCAGTTTACTTCGATTTAGAACAAACTAACATAATTCTTTCTAATCTTCGATTTTGTACTCATTTCATTCTATATATTATACTCAATTATATATACATTATACAATAACCATTTTTAACTATCAGTTTACTTCGATTTAGAACAAACTAACATAATTCTTTCTAATCTTCGATTTTGTACTCATTTCATTCTATATATTATACTCAATTATATATACATTATACAATAACCATTTTTAACTATCAGTTTACTTCGATTTAGAACAAACTAACATAATTCTTTCTAATCTTCGATTTTGTACTCATTTCATTCTATATATTATACTCAATTATATATACATTATACAATAACCATTTTTAACTATCAATTTACTTCGATTTAGAACAAACTAACATAATTCTTTCTAATCTTCGATTTTGTACTCATTTCATTCTATATATTATACTCAATTATATATACATTATACAATAACCATTTTTAACTATCAATTTACTTCGATTTAGAACAAACTAACATAATTCTTTCTAATCTTCGATTTTGTACTCATTTCATTCTATATATTATACTCAATTATATATACATTATACAATAACCATTTTTAACTATCAGTTTACTTCGATTTAGAACAAACTAACATAATTCTTTCTAATCTTCGATTTTGTACTCATTTCATTCTATATATTATACTCAATTATATATACATTATACAATAACCATTTTTAACTATCAGTTTACTTCGATTTAGAACAAACTAACATAATTCTTTCTAATCTTCGATTTTGTACTCATTTCATTCTATATATTATACTCAATTATATATACATTATACAATAACCATTTTTAACTATCAATTTACTTCGATTTAGAACAAACTAACATAATTCTTTCTAATCTTCGATTTTGTACTCATTTCATTCTATATATTATACTCAATTATATATACATTATACAATAACCATTTTTAACTATCAATTTACTTCGATTTAGAACAAACTAACATAATTCTTTCTAATCTTCGATTTTGTACTCATTTCATTCTATATATTATACTCAATTATATATACATTATACAATAACCATTTTTAACTATCAATTTACTTCGATTTAGAACAAACTAACATAATTCTTTCTAATCTTCGATTTTGTACTCATTTCATTCTATATATTATACTCAATTATATATACATTATACAATAACCATTTTTAACTATCAGTTTACTTCGATTTAGAACAAACTAACATAATTCTTTCTAATCTTCGATTTTGTACTCATTTCATTCTATATATTATACTCAATTATATATACATTATACAATAACCATTTTTAACTATCAGTTTACTTCGATTTAGAACAAACTAACATAATTCTTTCTAATCTTCGATTTTGTACTCATTTCATTCTATATATTATACTCAATTATATATACATTATACAATAACCATTTTTAACTATCAATTTACTTCGATTTAGAACAAACTAACATAATTCTTTCTAATCTTCGATTTTGTACTCATTTCATTCTATATATTATACTCAATTATATATACATTATACAATAACCATTTTTAACTATCAGTTTACTTCGATTTAGAACAAACTAACATAATTCTTTCTAATCTTCGATTTTGTACTCATTTCATTCTATATATTATACTCAATTATATATACATTATACAATAACCATTTTTAACTATCAGTTTACTTCGATTTAGAACAAACTAACATAATTCTTTCTAATCTTCGATTTTGTACTCATTTCATTCTATATATTATACTCAATTATATATACATTATACAATAACCATTTTTAACTATCAATTTACTTCGATTTAGAACAAACTAACATAATTCTTTCTAATCTTCGATTTTGTACTCATTTCATTCTATATATTATACTCAATTATATATACATTATACAATAACCATTTTTAACTATCAATTTACTTCGATTTAGAACAAACTAACATAATTCTTTCTAATCTTCGATTTTGTACTCATTTCATTCTATATATTATACTCAATTATATATACATTATACAATAACCATTTTTAACTATCAGTTTACTTCGATTTAGAACAAACTAACATAATTCTTTCTAATCTTCGATTTTGTACTCATTTCATTCTATATATTATACTCAATTATATATACATTATACAATAACCATTTTTAACTATCAGTTTACTTCGATTTAGAACAAACTAACATAATTCTTTCTAATCTTCGATTTTGTACTCATTTCATTCTATATATTATACTCAATTATATATACATTATACAATAACCATTTTTAACTATCAATTTACTTCGATTTAGAACAAACTAACATAATTCTTTCTAATCTTCGATTTTGTACTCATTTCATTCTATATATTATACTCAATTATATATACATTATACAATAACCATTTTTAACTATCAGTTTACTTCGATTTAGAACAAACTAACATAATTCTTTCTAATCTTCGATTTTGTACTCATTTCATTCTATATATTATACTCAATTATATATACATTATACAATAACCATTTTTAACTATCAGTTTACTTCGATTTAGAACAAACTAACATAATTCTTTCTAATCTTCGATTTTGTACTCATTTCATTCTATATATTATACTCAATTATATATACATTATACAATAACCATTTTTAACTATCAATTTACTTCGATTTAGAACAAACTAACATAATTCTTTCTAATCTTCGATTTTGTACTCATTTCATTCTATATATTATACTCAATTATATATACATTATACAATAACCATTTTTAACTATCAGTTTACTTCGATTTAGAACAAACTAACATAATTCTTTCTAATCTTCGATTTTGTACTCATTTCATTCTATATATTTTAACTATCAAATCCTTTTTTCTTCCATCAACAATGGAATGAGTTGAATCTTTATTTAATTTATATAGGATTTTTACAAATCCATTTTCAATACTTACATGATTCATACAGCAAAGTATTAATTACAAGGGATGTGAGGATAGTACAAATAAGAAAATAGAAAGATTCAGTAACGGATATTTTTCATTTTAAAATAATAGTTTAAAATGGTTATTGTATAATGTATATATAATTGAGTATAATATATAGAATGAAATGAGTACAAAATCGAAGATTAGAAAGAATTATGTTAGTTTGTTCTAAATCGAAGTAAATTGATAGTTAAAAATGGTTATTGTATAATGTATATATAATTGAGTATAATATATAGAATGAAATGAGTACAAAATCGAAGATTAGAAAGAATTATGTTAGTTTGTTCTAAATCGAAGTAAACTGATAGTTAAAAATGGTTATTGTATAATGTATATATAATTGAGTATAATATATAGAATGAAATGAGTACAAAATCGAAGATTAGAAAGAATTATGTTAGTTTGTTCTAAATCGAAATAAATTGATAGTTAATATTACGTTGTTATTGAGTATTTCGTAATCTCTTCTAATCTTAACGATCTAGATAATTTCTTGTATTACTTGTATTTTTATAGTTTAAATTAAATAATTAAAACTTATACATGTCAAATGATTATTAAAATTGAATATTCTCTTCGCATACAAAGAGCGAGTTCAAAATTTAAATAAATTCAAATTTGATCAAGCCAAAGCTTGTGTCAATATTTCTTTTTTTGAATTTTCTCTTGAACTATCAAAATAATTAGATTTAAAACTGGAGGTCCAGTGTATACATATTATGTACAATAGATTTATGTACAAAATTCTAATGATGTTTCTAATGACTAACATTGATGTTGTCCAAATTCAACACGCATTTCAGAATAGTTTAATTTAATTACAAAAGTCAATGAAATTTTAATATTAGCGCTGTAAAGTGGCTGGAAGTACCGAGTTCAAATTTTGAACTCGAGTCCAATTCGCAACTTTCCCAAGTATTAAAATATATTATAAGATAGTTTTTATGAAAGGAAAATTAGTATATAATGAATTAAAATAGATTTTATAATATACGGCTTGTAAGGCTTGACCGACCGACAGTCAAGGCAAAACCTATAGGTTTTGACCTATCTCCGTCAGTAACCGATAAATACAACCCTGGTTTATAGTATAATAAATATCATCGTCTTCATCTCCAGGTGTTCTGGAGATAAAGACGACCGATTAAAACCACTAATTCTTCCTGTGAGAGAGAATATCCTCTCAACCTCACAGAAAGTTGGTGGGCATGTCGCGCTATAAAGAAATTTGCGCGGTAAAGGAAGTAATAAGTTTCCATTAAAGTGAATATGTTAATACTTATTTGGAAGGCCGAGTAAATATAAATATAACATTATTTTGTCTAATAAATTACATATGTTGAAATTGTCATCAAATTTTCAATAAGAATATATTAATATATATGTCTTATTAACATATTGATATATATATAGTACCCTTTAAAAAAATATTAAAGAAAAAAAAAAATATGCTCAAGCCTTCTTCAAGCCAATATTTTATTTTTTATTTCAAACCATCGTAACATCGATTTTGTTTAATCTTTTCATCAAAGAACTGTTTATTTCAATTTCTTCCAGTGATATATGCAATAAAAATAATGTTAAATGATAAAAATAATTAAGATGGATATGAAGTGAATATTTATGAATAATTGAACATAACTATTGTTCATGAATGTTATAAGACAAAATGATTATATATTCATGCATAGCGTAATGACATTAACAATAATATTACATTAGATCTAAATATAAACAATTACTTCCTTTATCGCGCAAATTTCTTTATCGCGCGCGACAGGGCATGCTAAATAATTTTGTGAAATTTTGAATAGATTAGGAAATCTGTGTTGTATGAGAAGCCATAACTCAGAAATATTTTTCTTTGTGCTATTCACTGTGTTGTATTGCATAAACCTCTCCAGTTCATTATCAATATCTGCTATTTTCCTGCATTCACCCACTCTTGAGGAAGTGAGTGACCTAACTTCTCTCTATTATAATCAAAGTTAATGAAATCTCTACTATTCTGTGATGCTATTTCATTCAGTTCTCTATATTTATCTTCATTAATCCATGTATGCGGTTCTTTGGATCTAATGCCCATCTATAAAATTTTGATCTTTCTAATATCTCTGGATCATCCATATATCTTTGTGCCTTTTGATTATTCAATGCAATATATTCTTTTACTTTTTCAGCTCGATTCGGATCAAAATTATATGGATCTGAATATTGATTGATCTTACTTACTCCATCAACTAATTCATTTTGCAAATACTCCTGCTGTAATAATAGTTTGTTATAATATTCTATTGCATCTTTATCATTACCTGTTAATTTATCCCAAGTTGAGGTCAACCAATCTTGTCTATAATTTTTATAGGCTGCTAATTGAGGATTCTTTTCTATAATCGCTTGCAATGATTTATAATTTTGTAATTTAGGAAATTTTTGTAACAAAGGATCTGTAACTCTATTCATTCCATTATCATATGCCTGAACATCTGCTTCTGTAACATATTCAGGCAATTCAAAAGATAGCTTCTTGGATTAGATGTATCTAATGTTGCTAATGGGAATGTTCCTCTTAAATGTCCTTTTTTATGTTCACGATCTAGCATATCATAAAAATTAATATGATAATTGTTAGGCAACATTGAAGCATAATTATTAGTTAATGCATATTGAACTTCTTTTCGAGCTTGTCTATTCAAACCTGGACTAATTAATTTATCATAATTCCAATTATAATCATATCCTACAGTTTCTTTTGGTATATATGGTTGAATATATTCTGGTATTTGACTTGGCTGTAATTGTGATGTTCCATTATAAGCAGCACTAGCAGCATCATACATTT
Source organism: Proteromonas lacertae (assembly GCA_002245135.1). Lineage (NCBI taxonomy): Eukaryota > Bigyra > Opalinata > Proteromonadidae > Proteromonas > Proteromonas lacertae. The sequence goes on along the minus strand of NGBS01000036.1, from coordinate 49,249 downwards.
GTTGTCTTGGATTAGTAATAATGACATGCTCATTAGGACCAACACTTTGACCCACTCTTAATGGTATAATACCACTATTACCACCTAATTTCTTAGTAGCCAAGAGATGCCTCCGTGGGATACTCTCTAATTTTAGTTTATTTCTTCTGTGATGTTTCTTATGTTTGAAATGAACATGTTTTCTTCTACCTGAACCTGTCTTTGGATATCCATCTAAAGACATACCAAATAAACCATAATTTACTTTAGGCCATAAATGATATTCACTACCCATACCATTAATTAAATTACACACATCTGATCGTGCTTCTGGAACACTACGACCACATTGATATTTGAAATAATGTAAGTAATCTGTCAATTGATCTATTGTTCCACCATAGCTGGAATACTTTGATATAATATCTAATGGCAATCCTACATTTTTACATACATTTTCTAAATCTTGTTTTGTATTATTCATTTCCATTTGCTTAACTGATTCATAATCATATTGATTAATCAAAAATGGTTGTAATATTAGAACTGGGGGCAGTTGTAACATTCGATGCTTGAATATTTGAAGTGGCCGGCGCACTCGTCGAATTTGTTGTTGTAGGAGTAGCACCAAATATACCTCTGAACCAATTGTATATATTACTTAGTGATGTAGTAAAGAAACCCATTATACTATCTAACTTAGAATGAATCCATTGTGACATATCCATTGGAGGAACTTGTTTCCAACGATTATATACCAAACTGACAAAATTAGGAGTTAACATTGATACAAAAGATGCTGCATTAACCCATGCTGGAGATAAACCAAATATCCTTTGCATAACACCACTATATCCTATTCCTGCATTTACTAAATACTTTAATATTGCACCAACAGTACTATCAGGAAATAGTATATCAAACACTTGTGAAATAGAACCTAATGTCATAGTACATAAGCAGAACTTCACACCAAATTTCAACCAATCGTATGTTGTATTATTTGAGAAATATTTATCAATTTTTGCAATTAATGACTCTTTTTCTCTTTCTTCCATTGTAGCTATCTTTCTCTGATATTCTTCATTCCTTGCTTTCATTATTTCATTTTCTTGTTGTAATTCATACTCGTGATCTTTTTGTGTTGTACCAGCATTATTATTCCATCTTGGATTGGATTGATATGAATTTACATTGTACTGTGATCCCCATTGTTGTAATGGTTGTCCTTCAATTTGAGATAAAAATGGATTTTGCCATTGGTATGTTAAATTCTCTGGTTGAGCATAATAATCTGAGTATGGCTTGTTATACTTACCTATGTTCCTATAATATCGTCCAAACTGATCTGTGATGCCTGACATATATAATTTGTATTTCATCTCATCAGTCATAAAATTGTTTTTTGTTGCATTTATATTTGGATTGACTAGCTTTGATAATTCCTCTATATCATCCTCATCTCCTATAGTATCATAAAATTTATTGAAACTAGATTTAGGATCATAGATGTCTAATCCATATGTACCATTGCCTTTGTCAACATTGGCTGTTGGGTTAGCCATGTGACTGAGATCTAGTTTTATTTTTTTGTTATCTTTCACCTTATTATAGATGATCTTTTACAATTTTCTTTTAAGTGCATTATGATACACAGAGGGATTCTCAAAATCAATTGCTTCTTCTTTTGGTGATGATTGTTGCTTATGCTTTCGTTTAACACCCATAAAATATATAAAACAATATAAAAAATAGAGAAACAATACTATTAGATATATAGCCGTTATTGATATTATAGATGATATTAACTTTTCTTTCGTTCTACAGATTGCCATCTATCATCATCAAAATCATCAGAATCAGAGTAATAATCAGAGTCAGAGTAATAGTATGATGGAAAGTTATCTTTTACAAACTTAGTCATATTGGGATTTCATGTACATCATCAAAATTATCAGAATCAAAATCTGATTCAAATTCATCATCTTCTTGTTCTTGTTTTTGTTCTTGTTGTTGTTCTTCTTCTTCTTCAAAATCAGATTTGAATTCATCATCATCATCATCATCATTTTCAGGATTGTTTGCTTCTCTCCAATCCTCTCTTATTTTCTTTTGTTCTTCTGGTGTTAGATATTGCATTATCTTATCAAGTTCATCTTTTGTTAATTCTGAAATATCATGTTTAATATCAGTAAATGGCTGTACTTTAATATTTGTTTCTGCTTTAGGAGTAATCAATTTATTCAACTTCTACTATTATATATAAATCAAAACATATAGCATATATACCATTTGTTGCATTTGTGACATCTTGATTTGGTTAATTGGATTACTCATATACTCACCCATTTGCATCCTAGACTTTGCACTTGCTTGAGCCATTTCATTGTAATTAGGTCTATTCATATTCACATACATGTTAGGACCAAACAAAATGCTGATCATCAATCTCTCTTAAACTATTAGCAAGTGGTATAGCCATTGCATTACCTTCATGTAATGATGTGGATAACATAGAATCGATTGCATTCTGTCTCTCTAAAAATTTTTGCTCATCATTCAATTTACGAATATCACCTTCATTAGGAGGAGTGTCTTTAGAATTCAACTTAGTAATCTCATCTTTTATTTCATTTAAACGACTGTTTCTCATATCCACTAAATCTTTCGCATTCTCTCTATAAAAATTATTATATAAACTCTGATAATATTTGTCATGTCCATTATATCCTTCACCTCTCCGTATCTTCTTCCTTTTGCCTTTGCCTCTCATCCGAGCAAACACAGCAAGTAGTATTTTCTTATTTAGTTTTTTCATAATAACTTAATAGAAAATAAAAAGAAACAATTTAATTATAATAATAATGTGTAATATAAGTATTATTAATATTATTGAACATAAACAGGCTCGATAGGCTCGCCTTGTATTTCTCTACCTGCAATATCATTACCTAATGGTTTATCTTCTTCTGGTTCTGGTTCTTTTACTTTCTCTATTTTCTCTTTCTTTGGATTTGAACTCTTTTCTAATTTCTTCATATATTTACTTAATTGATCTCTAGTTTCTTTCAAAGCTATTTGTAATTCAGCTTTTGTCATACGACTAGGAGGAGGTAATGATGAGTCCCTATCCTTTTTACTATTTTTTCGACCACCACCACGTTTGGACTTAGGCTCGTCTAAAGCATTTGATTTTTGTTTCTTACTAGATCTTCTTTTGGATCTCTCATGTGATCTGGATCTTGATCTGGATTTATGGGAGTGTTTTTTACCTTTTTTTGAATTTTTATGAGATGATGATCCATCATTCTGTAATATGTTGTATATATCCTTTGGAGAGAATTGTGATAGTAATTCATTGATCATAGCATCACTTGGTTTAGCTTCTGTGATTTTTGGTTTGGACATCTTGGAATCATTTTCATTTATTGACTCTACTTCACTATCAGACTCATCAGTAGAACTATCATCACTCACATATTCAGTTGATTCAGTATCACTCATTTTTTATTTCTATGTTATGAAAAAATAAATTAACAAAAGAACAATGAAAATAATAATATAAGTATTATTAGCATTATTAAAAGTCAAGCTTACATTCGAGCCACCTTTGATTTTAAATATGCGTTCAATAATGCTTGTTGATTACTCCCACCTCCATTGAATGGTAATCTACCTCTTCCTGACCTACGTCTTCTACGACCAAATCCCATTGTTGATAATCCATCTGCGATATCGTTCTTTCCAAATTCCCTAGCTATTTTGGATGCTATTTTATGATCCTTTGCCCAGTTAAATGCTTTGGAACCCCAATTTTTTAACTTGCCCCAAAATGAACCACCCATTCTTCCATAAACGCATCTACATCTTCTACCACCTTTTGGCATTATGTTATTTCGAATGAAAATAAAGAAATATGATTAAAATAAAAAAATTAAAATTAGACTAGAAAACTCTAATCTTATTGTCAATATATCGATTATCGAGACTATTACTACTTTTACGTCTTTTACCAGAACCAGTCTTTTTCTTTGCTAACAAAAATTTCGGTATAGTACTTGGACCACCTTTTGTCCAATTCTTTACAGCAAATGGATTAGCCATTCCACCATTTTTTAAATAGGGCATACTGCCTGGACCACCACTAATTACACTTTTTACTTCCTTTGGTACTCTATTGAGACCTAATTTTTTAATTTTATTCCACATTGAACCAGCACCACTTATACCACCATCATAATTCCATTCTGCTTGTCCACCTCTTCTTCTACGTTTTCTACCATATCCTACATTGGATACAACATTACCTAAGGCTGGACCTACACCTGGGATTAAACTAGCTGCTGTTGATAAAATTTTTGTTTTCTTAAAGAAATTCTTTACTCCATCCCAGAACTTACCTTTACCTATGATATACTTACGATATTTCGCTTTTGAACTTCTTTTAACCATAATTTGAAATAATTATATTTTTGAGTGATAATATAGTCAATAATATCAATATTGTCATTATAGCCGTTTTTAATATGTCAGCTGGTCCAATACCTCAAATAACTTTTAATAGTGGTGTTGCATATCAACAAGATGGTCAACACCCTCAATATCTACCACAGCCACAACCGAATCAACAATCGCAACAATCGGTACAAAATGATCAACAAACTCAAGTACTGAAAACACTCGAAATATTACCTCCAGAGGCACAACAGATGTTAAAGAGTATTAATCCATGGACATTCAAGGAAGCACAAGCTATATTAAATAAATTGACAGATGAAGTGTTAATGGAGAGAAATCAAACACCAATACAACAACAACAACCATACCCAGTACAGAATTTAAATCCTGTGCAATATGCTAGACAAAATATGACATTAATAGGTTAATAATTAACATAATATCAATATTTGAAATATATTCGTTTCATTTTATTATTTTTTGTATATTGTGTTCTATGGATTCAAACAACCATAATACCATACACGTTATAGGCATAATGGGTAAATCAAATGATCAAGACCAAAAGAAAGAAAATTTAGAAGATAAGAAAATGCGATTCAGTCAAAAAAGAAAAAGAGAAAGGGATATGATTGATAATGTGTATAAGTACTTGTATGGAGAAGCAGAATGTACTGACGATGACTCTGATGACTATGATCCTGAAGATGATCCAAATGCAAGTGATGTTGATAGTAATGGTAATTTAAAGGATTTCATTGATGATGATGTAGAATATGATGCTGAGTTCAATGATGAGGATGAAAATGACACATGGTACGATGATTATGATATTGTAACACAAGATAGTGTGATCCACACCACTAAAAGAAAATTATAAAGTACTATATCTGAATCATTAGATGAATTAGTACCACAATAAAAACATAAGCATTTGGTCAAGTCAAACATGCAATGTGACGATTCAAAAAACCTTGATAAAGAAGAAGATTTAGAAAATTTTTAAGTGTTAAGTGATTAAATGTAATTACTTTATTTTTTTTAATTATTTTTTTTTGCTTATCATGAACGCTATACCACCATTACAACATACTGACTCACCTAAAAGTATTGTTAAACCTCTAGATTTCACTGAATTAGAAAGAGCATTGCCGATTGAAGATGCTGTAAAACCAGTATGTCTATTCAATGAGAAAGATGTAGAGAAAATGGATGTGCATACATATAAAGCTAATTTAAATGTTTTGGAGCATAGTGAGAGAGCAATATGTGATTGTGAGGGGTTTAGCATTACCAATTGGTGAAGAGAGTTGAATAATAATGAGTATTAGGGGGAAATGACTCATGAGTCATTTCCCCCTATGTGTTTTTTGTCCGTTTCATAATCAAACCATAATTCAAGCTTACATTATTTTTTCGCTTTTCTGTTTGAATTTAAACAAAAATAATTATTCCATTTGAATCCTCATCTTATGATGAATCTATTTATGTTGTTAGTTCAAATTATAGAAAGTGAATGACATATAATTTCAAAAATTAATTCAATAAAAACAATCTCAATAGGATGGCCGCCATACTGTGTGATATGACACCATATAGTGACCATCCTATGTTTAAAAAACAAAACAAAAAAAATGGAGTTCAAGTCAAATCTCGAAACGCATCTATTTTTCTATTATTGATATTTCTTATAAGACTTGTTATAATGCTAATTAATTATGTAAATTATGAAAACAACACTCACACAAACACAATCTATCATTTGAACCAATTAGGACCAGAGATTAATAATCATTTTGGTACTCTGGCTCCTCATCATCATCATCATCTACTATAAATTGTGAGAAGTTATTATCATCATCTTCTTCTGTAGTACTATCTTCTTGTTTTTGGTTTTTGGTTGAAATGTTTTTTTGATTTATTTTCTTTCTTTTGAATCTTGGAGTTTTAGATGTACTGCACTTTCTTTTTGTGGATACCACCTTTAACAACTTGTTGTTGTTGTCATCATCATCATTATAATCATCATCATCCAGATTATCAAACAACGATGCTACAGAGACTGTACTACTTACCATACTTTCAGCAGTACTTCTGTAAACTATATCTCCTTTCGAATTCTTGTTTTCTTCTTTTTCGCATTTTGCTAATTCTGTTTCAGATTCAGGTATTTCTTCTAGATCATCATCACTATCATTACTATAAATAATTCCAATAACATTGTTGTTGTTATCATCCATCTCGTATGGGTAATCTTGACATTTGTCTTCATCTCCCCACTCAGTTATGTTTTCTTCAGTTAGTGACTTTAATGAGCAGTATATATATTCCAATTTTCTGTCTATCTATAAAAAATAATATAATATTTATAAATATACAATTGACTTTGGATTTGATGGTAAATAGTTAAAACAATACAGATCCAAAATGTTTTAAAATGGCTGATCATTGTATTCATATTTGGATAGTAGCAGTTTCTTTTCCACCTATGAATAATATAAATTAGGAATATACTTATATCTGCTTAGTTCTCTTTGTCTTTTCATGATATCATTCAAATTGTATACTACTATATCAAACTCAGGGTCATCGTGATAGTATTTAATCTTCACTCTGTAGATAATCTCTTGTTTCAAGATTATACGTGCCATAATTCTATATATAAATTAATTAAAAAAATACATTAAATACAAGTGTATTAATTATGTACTTATATAGTATATAAATGGGACTCTGTCACATTGTACCTATGAGACGATCTCCTACGGGTACTCCTGGAAGCTATCTAGAAGTGTTGGTTACCTCGAGGTGATGATTCTAATCATGCTCTTGACTCTCCTTGCTACGCTGGTGACCTTGTAAGGGCTTTTAATTGAACCGTGGAAACCAATCGTGGAACCGGGAGTTTACAATTGTTAACTTGTTACCAATTGTTAACTAGTTAACAATTGGTAACAAGTTAACAATTGGTAACAAGTTACCAAATGATTAGCAATCTCGGAAGGCTTCTGAAGGTATGTTTTATCATCCTTATAGCTCTCCTAGATAAGTTCATCCAAGACCTTCCAGAGAAGAACAGCCGTGTTGGCAAGGAAGGGAATCTCCCACGATGGGAGATTCCCTGACGCAGTCATGCACGGCTGGACGTATCTGGGAAGGTGCCTTGATGGTACTTCTGGATGGGCCTTGAAGATAATGATAAGCAATCTTGGGAGCTTCCAAGAGGTAAGTTAGAATGGCTTTATAACTCTTCTAGGTAAGTTCAATTATCATCTATCCTAGCAAGGAAGGGATGTTCCTCCTTGAGCTGTAACTCAAGGAGGAACCTCCTGACACAGTCATGGAACTTCCATCAAGAGAGACTTCATTACAAAGTCAAGGAACATCCACAGGATCATTGCATAGGTAAGTTTCATTGTCCTTCTAAGACTTGAATTCAAGAGGCTCCAGCTAGTTCTGAATTTCTCAAAGGCCTTGAAGATCGTGATAAACAATCTCGGGGAGGGTTCTGTAGGTATCTTCCATTGACCTTGTAAGTCATCTACTAGGAAGCTCCTTGCATACCAGTTTAGTTTATTTATTCCTGAAGGTAAAGTTCATTCCAGAGGACAGCATCATCATCCAAGCAATAGTAGAAACGTGGATACCGTGATTGGGAAGCCTAGGATAAGTAGGAACTTACCTGAGCACTTGTTAGAGATGTTACTGGAGGTAAGCTAATGAGCAATTTCTTAAGGTCAATTCCCCATCATCTGTCCTATGGAGATTGAATAGAAATCATTCTGAAGCTATTCACTAAATACTGTAGCTGAACAATACATATACTAGGATCAGCAATCCATAAGCAAGGTCAAGATGCCCTAGTGGGCAGACCAGGTACCAACATCCCATCCCCTCCGGGTTCGAACCCCACCGCTGATACGGCATAAAATCCATACCACAGCCTACATGGCCTTCTAGTATCCATCAAAACCATCATCAACCACATTAGAGATCCAAACTGCAAAGAAAAAATTGAATAGAGATGAATCTGTAATCAACAGTTCACTATAAAGTACAGTACCAGATACCCTAACACTGGAATGAGATCAACAGCAGGAGCTTAGGAAGCATTGAGTGACACCTACTATAAGAAGCCTAGGAGTTGGAGGTGCATTCACAACTCTGATAAGGCCAAGAAAAATTGAACTGACCTGACTTAAGGACATCGTAAGGAAGGTTTAAAAATAGGGACATAGAAAATAGATCCTGGACTTAGTTGCTAGATATGAATAAGAACTCATAGAAGTAAAGCTAATAAACAAGTACCTAATAACCATGACATCAATATGTAGTAACCAGTCTATTATTACAGTCACTCAAGGCATTAAGATATTTCTAGTTATTTTTATACTTAATTGGTAACCATGCAATCCATCGTCAAATGTAGTCGATGTAAGAAGGAGTTCCAATCTGAAGCTGATGGAAGAGCATACAGCTGTTGTAGTTCTTGTAGAGCTCTCTTGCGAAAGGCAAAGCAGAAGACAATAGCCAGATGCCATGAGGAACGTAAAGCCTTGGAAGAGAACAGTGAACTCATAGCCAAGGCTATGTCCTGCAGTAGATGCCATATGCACTTCGCTTCATCGATGATGTTAAAGCCCAATGGAGACTACTATCGATGTTGTCCAAGATGCAGATCTGGGAAACCTACTAAGAATCAACAACCAGGAATCTCCATCAACTCCAGTGATAAAACAAGGGATATAATTAATCAGCTTATGCAACACAGTATACATGAGATTCTTAAGACAATCAAGGACAACAATGATCTAATCGACCATGATGGGATGTTCGATAAGATTATTTCATTTCCATGTGATGCTGTTCACCTCAAAGAGAAGTCTTGCCAGGCCAAGATAGTTTTATCTATCAAAGATGGACACATCAACTTTCACGTAGATCTAAAGGTAAAGTCACTTCCGATGTGCTGTCTCTTGAGTCTGTATCATCGCTTAAGACAATATGAAGACCATCTCCTACTCAGGATAGAATCAATAAGGAGACAAAAACAGCTTAGTAATCCTCCGAAGAAGAGACCGATAACAACACCCTCAGTACCATCGCTAGGTGCTTCAAGTGATCCTCCAGCGAAGCATCTGAAGCTAGCTTCTGAAGCAACTCCTTACCAGGCAAAGTCATCATAACTTCCACAAGTAGTAGTAGTAGTAAACGCATCTCCTGATAAGGAACGTGATTAACATTGTTGGTACTTAGTAAAATATTACCTTGGGTATGACCGAGGACAATAGAAATAATCAATTCAAGGAGTCTTACGGAGATGAGCAACTCAAGGACATGGTAAGTAATCAATCAAATAAACTAAAGGAGTCTCGGATAAGTCAATGATAGTAAGGACATCAACAACCCCGAGATAACATCCTTGGATCAATGACTCTGAAGATCATGAAGTAATTGTAGGTACATAAAGAGTTACAATTGCAGACTATAGGAAGTGTGATCGATAATCCTTTACCTGAGTAGTCCATACTTGTGATGCTAGGAATCATTACTAGTAAGTTAGTAAGCAGACCAGAGATATCGTATACTCCTCAAGTAGCAACACTGGCATAGATGTCCAAGAGTCTATAAGCTATCGATCGTAAGGTGATTATCAGTAGATAGGTAAAGACACTGACTTCAACAATACCGAGACTAGTAGTGATCAGACTGAAGGCTAGTACATTACTGAGGATCAACAACTTCGATGAACTAGAACTAGAAGGAATTGTCACTTGAAGGGTTACCATCAGTTCAAGAAATAGGTATCGGTAAAGATCACAAGTAGTTCTTCAAGAGATGTTAAGGATGAGATCAACTCTAACTTCAGCAGTCAGTCTCAAGGTACTTACCATAGCAGTGATCATAGACTGCTAGAACCAAGAGTGAAGACAAAGTACTTCATAGGTAATGCCTGCCAAGTCCGAGAAGTCCAAGAAGGTAAAGGAGCATCTGGAATAGAGAGACGATTAGTAGATCCTTGGAAGTCAAATGTGCAAGTGAAGTCTACGGAGAGTAGTTGAACTTCAAAGGAGGCTTCTGACTATCGTATAAGTCTTATCGGAATAGAAGCATTGTAAGTTAAGATGGTAGATGATGATCGAGACTATGAAGTTCACAGCATAGAGATCACGCAACTCATTACAAAGACCGATAAAGTCATCTACATCCATCAGCTAGTAATAGTAAGGAGTTGAAGTTCATCGTGTGGATAGAGTTAAAAAGGTGCTTCTCGGGAGGTGGGCAAAGCTGTTGAAGGCCAGGACATGTTATGATATAAGAGATACCTGAGAAGTCATCTAAGTAAAGTAGCTCCTGGATCTATAAGTAAAGTTCTGATTTGGAATCATTACCTAGGCAATGTTCAACACCGGGAACAACTTACGGGAGAACGATGAGGAAATGTTAAGGTTACTTAATACTATCGACAAGACTACTTACGATGTGAAGCAAAAGATAGATGGGAAGGTTGTTGTTAAGTATGATAAGGACGTGTTGTTTCAAGACTCCCAGGAAGTGATTCAAAAGGCCTTGGGTTCTGGTGAACTCAAGGCCGTGATAGACTATGATAAGATCAATCCTCCATTGGTAAGCACTATCCAAGAAGTCCTCCGAGGAACACCTGTCAGTATCAATCAGAAGCAACAAGAAGAAGTAACCTCATCCACAACAGCTATCAAGAGAAAGTTGGATGATCACTCGGAGGAGTCATCTACGAAGTTGGCTAAGCTAGAGACTGATCATCAACAACTCCATGAGTACCTTCAAGGTACCTTACAACCAGATCATAAAGCTATTCAATCGACCTTAAAGGAAGTGCTAGATGAGACTGATAAGATTGAAGGTATCGATCAGAAGCTCCAGGAAGTTAAAAACCTAGGTACTTTGCTTAACAACAAGATCCCTAAAGACTTCGGAGATACGACTATTACAACCTTGAGCAATATTGCTACTTGCAGCAATGAACTTAAGCAGTACACGGAGAAGCAATTACCAGAGTTGTATAAGAGCATGGAGGATGTAAGCAATGCCCTTGAATCCACCAATACTTCAATCGATCAATTGAAGGGATCAGAGGATGAGAAATTGGATCGTCTAAGTACCTTGTTGAAGTCATTATGTGAGAGTCTCAACATCGGGGATGTTAACGTCTATGATATGATCAAGTACATCACTACGGTGGATGATAAGAGCCTTACGAAGCTCAGTGACTTAGAGAAGCAGATCAAAGTAGATTCCGAGGAGTTGATCAAGATGAAGAACAACTACGAGGAGTACAAGGCAATCAATACTGTGATTAACAACAACATGATTAAATTCAAGGAGGTCTTACAAGAGATTGAGATTGCCAATGGTTACAACAAGGACTTTAAGAACCAGATGAATGCTATGGAGGAAGAGATCGCCGGGTTGAATGGAGAAGCTGACAAGACAAATACCTTCTGCACTGAGGAGAGATCTACCACTATTGACAAGACCAAGGATATTGTAAGTAAGATAGATATCGATAATATCAACCAGTATTGTAGTAGCTCACAGAAGGAGAAGATTGATAAAGTCCATGAGCTGATCACCGGCATAGCCATCGAAGACATTAACAACTACTGCTCCTTGGAGAGACTTACCATTGTCAAGAGTATTGAGGAACTGATCAAAGGATTCATTACCGATAAGAGAACTAAGGAGATCGACGATGCTGACAACGCGATCAAGGAGTTTTGTACTATCCCGAGAAGTGCTGCTATCGATGAGACCAACACTGCTGTGAAGCACTTCTGTACTTCGGATCGATCAGAGAAGATAGATAAGTGTTATGAACGTGTCCATGACCTCAACAAGGAGAGTATTAACCAGTTCTGTACTGAAAGCCGAGGTAACTTCATTGATACAACTAAGGCCAACACCGATGCAATCAAGATCAAGGTGGATTCTCTAAGTATCAATGATGTGAATGCAACCTGTGGCGTGGCTAGAAGGACTGAAGAAGACAACCTCCGAAGGAACTTGGATGGCTTCTTTAACAATACTCGTAAAGGACTGATCGATACAGCTATCAACAATGCAGCTGCTATCAGAACCAAGATCGATGGATTCAATACCGGGAATGTCAATAGCTTCTGTTCACCAGCTCAATTAACCAAGGTCAATGAAGTACATTCAAAGATAGGAGACTGCCAGACAAGAGTCATTGAAGTCCATGGCAAAGTCAACAACCTCAACAACCTGACTGTGACTCAAGTAAACAATTTTACCAATGCAGCTCAATTAAGTAAGATCAACTCAGTCGATAGCAATGTTCAGGACGTCCAGAAGAAGTTAACGGAGTTGAAGACATCAGTAGAAAGCCTGGCATCTCAAGGAGATGGATCATCGGAGATTACCACGGTAGCTAATCAGATGAATGAGACCTTGACTTCAATGTGGAACTACATCCTTAATAGTCAGGATGTGGTAATAGCTAAGGTAATGAATGTAGAACTCTCCGTATCTGGTCAAGGAACGTATAGGGGATGATTTACAGCATATCCCAACAGAGTTGAGATTACCATTACTTCCAGCTCACGTGATGTGAAGATGATCAAATGAAAGTACCTTCTCAATGATCCTGGTAATGAAGAAAGCAGTTCTCCTTCCTGGCATGGACAAGAACGTCTACGACGGAACCTTCCTATCCAAGTCCGATATTGCTCCACAACATCGTCCTTGGTGAGGAAGCTTCCTCTGAGACGTTCTTACCCATACTCCGAAAGAGATCACTGCTTCTTCATTACCATCACCTCGAGGTAACCAACACTTCTAGCTAGCTTCCAGGAGTACCCGTAGGAGATCGTCTCATAGATAGGTATAGAAATAGCTTACAGGAGTTCCCGTAGGGAAGAAGACTCTGTTGAGAAGTAGACCCTGTTGAGAGGAATCCCGTAGGAACCTTACGTAAATGGGACTATGGGACAATGTCACAGAGTTCTAACGAGTTTTCTAGGATTCCGTCCCTTTCTAGATTCAGAGTTGACCTTTAAGGGAGCTAGAAAGGGACGGACCCCTAGAAAACTCGTTAGAACTCTGTGACATTGTCCCATAGTCCCATTTATATACTATATATGTACTTTTTATAAAGAATGAATAGACTTTAGCTAACTATAATTTATATATACTAACTAGGGTATATACCCATCTCAATTATATCAATATCTCATTTCAGGCAATAATCTAAATCATCTTTGATTATGAAACATATATGAAATCTAACTATATCAATCGATTGCTCATGATATGTCATATAACAAGAAACACATCAGATTATTCATTATGTCAATGGATCGTGAGATATTATTTTTTTTAAACAAACCTCAAACATTTGTATTGCTAAACAAACAATAACTTTATTGATTAGACCCATAAAAATTTAATAATATATATAATAGCAAAAAATACAAAGAATATGCCTGACCATTTAACATATAATATGCTTAGACAACCTAACGGTGAATATGCTTTTTACATTCATAGATATAGAGACAATAGAGCACATAGATGGGTCATTCAATTTCCAATTAAAACAATGAAAATATTAAAAAGAAATAAAGTAAAGGTGTTTATATGTGGTTCACTCAGAACTAATAGAAATGATCCAGAAGTACTAGGTGATTATAGACATCATGGCGATCAATTAATGATAAACCTCAAAACCTATGGGTATGACAGAAGAGCTTCAATATTAGTAATGAATAGAAAATTAAGAAATGGAGAACATGAGTATGCAGATGGTGATTGTATTCCTCAAAAATTTAAAAAATATGTTTTTCATCATATGAGTTATCAATGGAATGGAGGGAATTTTTATCACATACATCCAGTTGATAGAAATGTTGCTGATGGAATTAGTAGTAGTGATAGTAGTAGTAGTAGTAGTAGTAGCGACTCTGATTAAATACTTAAAAATTCTATTATTATTATTATTATATATGCTTGTTTTTGTTTGATAAACATACTATTAATAGTTACTATATTTTAAATAATATCAATTATAAAAATCACAACATGTCTTATTATGGAGGATGGCCAAAAGGGTTTAAAATTAGTAAAGACTGGAATACATATATTCCTAAATCAGTTAATAGGAGTAAATGGAGAAAGAGCTATGATTTGTATAGAGATAAAGTAAAGAATGCACTACAAAACAAAACAAAAGTTAAATTACAATATAGACAATTAATGAAAATGTATGAACGATTATTAGCTGCTAATCCACCTAAACAAAGAGGAAGACCAAAAGGAAGTAAAGATAGAGCAAAACGTAAACCAAGACGAGCCGGGCCACGAGCTGCGCCAAAGAATGATCCACATCGTATAGTTGTGCATAATGGCAGGCATTATCAGTATGGTATTCCAGTTCCTAATATGGATAATTAAAGTAATTCTTTATATATTTTTTTTTATGTAATGTTATGTGTGTTTGTTTTTTTGGTGTTTGGTATTGCTATATCCGGCGGCCACTTGACAACTTGAATTGTAATATAAGTTACAACTGGCGTCAGTTGTAACTTGAATTGTGATGTATCCTACAACTTGGGCCAGTTGTAAGATACAAGTTTAACCAAAAAAAATAAAAAACATAATATAATATAAAAGTGAAAAAACAATTTAAATAGTCATTTTCCTTTGTTTAGTGATTTCAATAAGAGACTGAATATCCTTAAGTGTCTTATCATGTTCTAACCCTTTATTCATCATGGCATCTATATTATTTCTAAGTTCTTCTATGTCTGTATTGTTTGGAATACAATTGTGTGCCTTTAAGTATTTGAAAAGAGCCAAAGCTATCATATACAATACAAATACGAGAACTGAAAGCAAAACAGTTATTACATCAAAGTCCATGTGTGTTTATGAGAATCTTATATAAGAAAAACAAAATTAATCAAAGTAATGTATTTATTATCAATAAACTAACTTACAAGACACTGTTTATCAGAGTTCCAAAAGTTATATGGCACTGTTCTAAATTTGTGTTCCTGATCGTTATTCATTTTTAAAAAATAAAAGTGTAATTAATACTAATAATGACAATATTGACATTATTAACGAATTTATTTTCAAAATAGATTTTATCTTATGTTAGTTTCGAATCATCGTGTATACTACTTAAATTCTGATATGATTGTATTATCTGATTCCATGGGCGGAGGAAACAAGTATAAGAAGACATTAAAATTGCAATCATTCGATGATGATTATACTCATGTCAGCTTATTACATGCTGTTATACCCAATTCATTCCCAACTATACAGGAAGAAACAAATGATGAGTTTTCATTAGTATTCACATTGGGATGGAGACATGATGTTCAAGTAGATGCACCAAAGTATCCAAACATCATAAAACGCCTCAAAATACCAGAAGGAT
Organism: Proteromonas lacertae; assembly: GCA_002245135.1. Classification (NCBI taxonomy): domain Eukaryota; class Bigyra; order Opalinata; family Proteromonadidae; genus Proteromonas; species Proteromonas lacertae. The sequence continues at coordinate 33,369 of NGBS01000036.1, read as the reverse complement.
TCTATGATGAAACTCAGATATTAAGTATGATTAATAATTTAGTCAAAAATATGACATATGATGTTTTTGGAATAAAAGATGATGCATATAATACTGAAGGTTCACATGTGTCTATTATACAAGGAAAAGGAGATTTATTTCGTATAGACAATTTCGATGATAATCAAACATATCATATTGAGGTAGCTAATGATATGAATATTATATACTATCAAAAAGACCCAGTATATTGGATAGAAAAATTAGAGATCATCACCAAAGATCTTAGTTACAAAATATTAGGTATACCCAAAAACAATTACTGGTGTTGTTTTAAAGAATATATTCCATCTGAAGAATCAGAGAATCAACAAGAAATTAAGGTTAAGCCATTCCCATTTACTCAATTACCATTTCGTCCATCTTTGATATGGGTTAATTCTATATCCATTAGATTAGACATAGTGAATATTATGCAGGATTCAAATGTATTAGAAAATATACCCGTTTCAAATCCAGAGTTACCATTTATTACATATCAGAATAATGACATATTGAATACATCAAAGAGATTCAATAATACCTATAACAATGGTATGATCACTATTCAGATTACTCAACAAAATGGCTATGAGCTTAATCTTGATAATATTGAGTTTAATTTAGATATTGTTGTATTTAAAGTCTAATTTTTATATTTCTTTATTCTTTTGTTTTCTAATGGCTTTATCTATTCCAAAAGAACAGAAACATGGTGTAGATGTCCCTGTGATGCTACCCTTCTATAATTATGTGAGATTGACTCCGATGGGATCAACATCAGAATATACTCTAAGTGATAACACGTATACAGAAGAGATTAGATGGGAGATAAGTGGAGATAATATTATCAATTTAGCTAAGTCATATATTCAATTCGATATAGATGTGGAAACAGAACCATTAGCAAAAGGTTCAGAAGCAGGTGCTGTTAGAGCAGATTTAAATAAGAAACTTATAAATAAAGATGATGATTTATATCCAAGTACAATTGGAGGAATTAAAGAAGGGTTTGGCTTGGCCTCTTTTAGAATTTGTAATCAGACTGGAACAGATCTGGTCAAGCTTGATGATTCATATGAACCATATCGTGTATTTATGGACGAATTAGTTAGAAAGAGATGTGATATATTCAATCAAGACAATTATTATGATGGAATACAATTAGATTGGAGTAACGATGAACACAGTTATCTTATTCAAGATGTTAATAAATGGAAAATGGACAAAGAAGGTGATGATGATATGCATGTTAATGTTATAGACATTTCTGATGAAAGTAATAATAAAGTAACAAATGCTACTGTGTATAAGAGTAAAAAGACATTACATTTCAAATTACAGTTAGGTAAATTTTACAATACATTTGCTGCATTAAAGAGCGATGTATTCTTTGGAGAGAGAATGTATATATGCATTCGATTCCAAACTAAAGCAAATTATGGAAATTTGAAATCATATACACCAACCGAATATTGTATTGATGAAAATGGTTATGAAGATTTAAATAATGTTATAGCATGGGATAGGGATGGTGGTATTAAAAATATGACATTTAAGAATTTTAAATTCTATGCTTATATCAACAAGGATACTCAATGCAACAATAATACCAAACAATACTGCTTATCAAAACCTATTCAATTCAATGATTTCTGATGTCATCAAATTGTTGTACCATCAGGTGGATCTGGCATATTCAATTATTCATTCACATTGAATAGTTCCAATGGACCATTTGTTCGTTACATTATCTATAGGCCATGGATAGAATCATTAAAAAGATATGCACATGTACCTGAAAATGCACAATTCAGATGGATGATCAATGATTTTGTATATCAGCCAGATTATACACTTATGCAATATTATGATAGCTTCATGACTGTCCGTGAATATTTCCAAGACTCATGGTTTGATATATTCAGAAAAGATAAGAAGTTCAATGACAAGTTCTTTGAGATATTGAATTTTGGCTCTAAGGACTTGGACAATATTAAGAACCAGGCAGGTAGACCTTTGGCTACTGATTTGAAAATAACCTTTGAATTTTCAACACCTGGTACAAATGACTTTACTAATAATGATATATCTCATCGTTTCTATATCATCACTGGGCGTATGGTCACTATTAATGGAAGTGGTATTGTAAGTGTAGTTTAAAAATAATCATAATATCGATAACGGCTATATTTCTTATAATTATGTTTTTGTTATTTTTGTTATGAGTAAAGTTAATTTAGAAAAAATAAACAACATAGTCATAAATCCTGTTGAGACAGTAGTCAAAGGATGTGGAAAACGTTCCAAAGATAGTGTCCTTGGATATGACTATTTTCAGGAGCCATTCTGCAACATATTTATTTTAGCTAAGAAAAACAGTGGTAAGACTACACTTATATTTAATATGATCCAACACTTGCTGAAAAAGGGATATGACCAAGTAGTGTATTTTTTTGTTGCAACTATATCCAAGGATATTATATATGAGAAAATCACTGATATGCTCAAGTATAACCAAATTGAGTACCATTGCTATGATTCAGTAGTGAATGAAGATAGAGTGAATATATTGGATGCAGTATTAGATAATATCAAAGATATAAACAAAGATAATTATGATTACCCAGAGAATATATTTATATTCGATGATATATCATTTGATTTAAGAAATAAATCCGTTTCAAAATTACTTAAGTCAAACCGTCATTACAAGTCAAAAGTAATTATATCAAGTCAATATGTCACTGATATTACTCCATCAGTTCGTTTACAGCTTGATTACTGTTTAGTATTCAAAAACCTGAGTATGGCTAATTTACGAAATTTGTATGCAAGTTTAGATATATGGATCGATTTTGATGTTTTCAAGTCTTATTATGATTATGCAACTAAACAGAGTAATCACTCATTTTTATATATCGATTTATATAATCATGAATTTTGAGTGAATTTTGATAGTAGAATTAGAGATAATAGTAATAATAGCTATAATCACAATAATAAATATGATCACCTCATTTCCTATAGCAGCGATGATGAGTCCACTGATTCATCAAGTTATCCCAGCGATTCGGAATAATAATAATCCCCATATTGTCACTAATATAATTTTTTTGTTTATTTTGCTATATTTTATGTTTGGCCGTCCTATTAAAAAACAAGCTGTATCAACAGATCTAACACCTGTCACGAGGGCACTGACATCGATTACAAGCAATTTGGGAGAAAAAGTTGGAGATGCTAAATCGATTAGAGAAATGTTGGTCGATATTAAGAATAGTGGTACTGGAGGATCATATGGATCAGGTGGTGGTATTGATAGTGCAACTAGTGAGAAAATTGATAAAATTGCAGATATTGTTGGAATTACTAAATTTGATTCAGATAATTATAGCATTTTTAAAATGATTTATTATACATATTGCACTACAGCTCTAGATGCTGATAATATACATTGGTTATTAGGAGATATTGGTAAACCTGGTATGGATCCAGAAACAGATACTTGTATATACTATATTGCACAGAGAACAGAAAAAAAGATAAAAGAATTACATGATAAGATGAAAATGTATTTAATTGTTACAGGAGATATGGATGAATGGGAGAGTCCAACTAGTGTATATGGATATACATGGACTGCACATGATAAAGTAAAAAATAATAATAATATAGTAACAGATATATGGAATGATGCAAGATCTATAAAAAGTTCAATTAATAGCAAAGATGAATCAATTGGCACATATGTATCACCTACACTTACTGTTATGAGTAGATCTACCTACAATTATGATCAAACTCATAAAATGAAAGAAATATATCATGACAAATGTATAGTATATGTTAATAGTGTTACTAACACCAGAAAGAGATTATATATGGAATATGGATATTACCCATCCTACTTAGAGATTAATATATTAAACTATTTCAGAATTGATAATTCTGATGTAAAGTCATTTACCATATGTAGTAGTAAAGATTCAGATGATATGCAATTATTACAATATTTTATGTCAAAGAATGATTTAATTTCAAAATTAAATATTTCACCTGAAATGGACGAACTGAAAGAATCATTTGATATTGATTTAGCATTTCAAACATATACAGGCAGATTACAATATAAAAAAATTCATTTAAGAATAACAGATAGTATGTTTGAATATAGAGTAGCAGATATGGGGGAAGGTGGATTTGATTGGCAATCTTCAATAATACCTCAAAAAATATATTTACCATTGAAGAAGTAGATTAATAATAAAAAAATTAATTCTTCTTATTTCTCTTGTATTGTTGGTTTTGATTATCACTCTCAGTTCTTCTTTTCATCGGAGCAGGTGTTGTTGGTACTGGAATAATATCATAATCTGCAGGTTGTGTATACATATTCTCCAAATCTATGTCATCTAAATCCTGATTCTCAGCACACTGATCCTCATCCTCCTTCTCCTTCTCAAGTTTTTGCTCATATTTCTTGATACTGCTATGCACTTCAAATTTTGGGATAATAGTGTATTTTTCTTTATCCTTCTTATCTAATACAGTTATCTGTCTAATTCTCAAATCACACTGACACTCATAAAATAAATAACTTGGAGGATCTTTAATCTTGTTTAACCATGCCCAGAATCTGACAGTGTTATTATCGTTGTCTTCAGGAAATATCACTTGGAAGCCACATTTCTTATAGTCTTTGACCATATTTGAGTCATCTGTATACTTGATGGCATAATCCACAAACATTTTTTTCAAAGGCTCCTTTACATCTTGATAACAATTTTTAATAGGTCTTCTGTTCTTAAATAAGAACCTTCCTGGAGTAAAACTCATGACATAGTACTTTGCATCTTCAATCTTTTCTGTATTTGGTTCAGCTTCATTACACCATCCTTTTACAGTTAAATAAGTAACATCTCTATCATCTAATGTGATAAAATTAGATCCATTATTGATATTTGAACTCATACCGCCAAAATGAATAAAGCTTGATATATGTTTGATATATTTGGAGCGGTTATACAAATTACCGCGAATACCATGAACATGTGTAAATTGTATAGTTTGATTACACAAGCTTATTTGATAGATTCCATTTTTTTTAAATTATATCATATCATTACACTCAAGTATGTCAGACAACCAAAAAGATACTTCAGAAAAATATAAGGACTTAGATTATTGTGATTACATGCCATTCGAAGAAGCTGTAAACAGATTCTGGGAGCGTATGGAGCAATTAGACCCTAATGGGAGAGATACCTTAGATAAAGAGTATAATCGATTTTTAAAGAATTTTAATCAAGAAAGAGAAGAAATAATGAGAAGTAATTATAATAATTATAATAATAGTAACCATTAATTAATTAATTAATTAATTACGGTCTATAGTATTCTCTTTTTGATATGACTCCCACAAATTTACAAAGACAATGATACACGTTCCATATTAACCGCTCATACTCATCTAATTCCCTTTCAAAATGCACCAACTCATAGTGATTTCCTTCTTTTTCATTATTACGTATACGTTCCCATAGGCATATTAACACATTATGAACTCCAACTTTTACTGCAGAGTATGGAACAGTATCTTTCAAACATAATTTTATAGCATCATCTACTCTATTACTCACCTCTATACAATCTTCTACACTGAGATTAAAAAATCTTGTTTGAATTCTATAATGAGTTAGAGATTCTTTAAAAATTTCTAAAATATGCTGAATTTGAGTTATATTGAATTTCACACGTGGTAAACTCTCTTCACCAATTGGTAATGCTAAACCCCTCACAATCACATATTGCTCTCTCACTATGCTCCAAAACATCTAAATTAGCTTTATATGTATGCACATCCATTTTCTTTACATCTTTCTCATTGAATAGGCATACTGGTTTTACAGCATCTTCAATCGGCAATGCTCTTTCTAATTCAGTGAAATCTAGAGGTTTAACAATACTTTTAGGTGAGTCAGTATGTTGTAATGGTGGTATAGCGTTCATGATAAGCAAAAAAAAATAATTAAAAAAAATAAAGTAATTACATTTAATCACTTAACACTTAAAGATCTTCTAAATCTTCTTCTTTATCAAGGTTTTTTGAATCGTCACATTGCATGTTTGACTTGACCAAATGCTTATGTTTTTATTGTGGTACTAATTCATCTAATGATTCAGATATAGCATTTAATAATTTTCTCTTGATGATGTGTATCTTATTATCATTGTCATTGGCAATTTCAGGAATATCATATACATCATACCATTGATCATTATCGCTATCATAATCATCCTGCTCCATATTCGATTCAGCATCATTTTCATCTTCACTATATGCAATGAAATCCTTTAAATTACCATTACTATCAACATCACTTGCATTTGGATCATCTTCAGGATCATAGTCATCAGAGTCATCGTCAGTACATTCTGCTTCTCCATACAAGTACTTATACACATTATCAATCATATCCCTTTCTCTTTTTCTTTTTTGACTGAATCGCATTTTCTTATCTTCTAAATTTTCTTTCTTTTGGTCTTGATCATTTGATTTACCCATTATGCCTATAACGTGTATGGTATTATGGTTGTTTGAATCCATAGAACACAATATACAAAAAATAATAAAATGAAACGAATATATTTCAAATATTGATATTATGTTAATTATTAACCTATTAATGTCATATTTTGTCTAGCATATTGCACAGGATTTAAATTCTGTACTGGGTATGGTTGTTGTTGTTGTATTGGTGTTTGATTTCTCTCCATTAACACTTCATCTGTCAATTTATTTAATATAGCTTGTGCTTCCTTGAATGTCCATGGATTAATACTCTTTAACATCTGTTGTGCCTCTGGAGGTAATATTTCGAGTGTTTTCAGTACTTGAGTTTGTTGATCATTTTGTACCGATTGTTGCGATTGTTGATTCGGTTGTGGCTGTGGTAGATATTGAGGGTGTTGACCATCTTGTTGATATGCAACACCACTATTAAAAGTTATTTGAGGTATTGGACCAGCTGACATATTAAAAACGGCTATAATGACAATATTGATATTATTGACTATATTATCACTCAAAAATATAATTATCTCAAATTATGGTTAAAAGAAGTTCAAAAGCGAAATATCGTAAGTATATCATAGGTAAAGGCAAGTTCTGGGATGGAGTAAAGAATTTCTTTAAGAAAACAAAAATTTTATCAACAGCAGCTAGTTTAATCCCAGGTGTAGGTCCAGCCTTAGGTAATGTTGTATCCAATGTAGGATATGGTAGAAAACGTAGAAGAAGAGGTGGACAAGCAGAATGGAATTATGATGGCGGTATAAGTGGTGCTGGTTCTTTTTGGAATAAAATTAAAAAATTAGGTCTCAATAGAGTACCAAAGGAAGTAAAAAGTGTAATTAGTGGTGGTCCAGGCAGTATGCCCTATTTAAAAAATGGTGGAATGGCTAATCCATTTGCTGTAAAGAATTGGACAAAAGGTGGTCCAAGTACTATACCGAAATTTTTGTTAGCAAAGAAAAAGACTGGTTCTGGTAAAAGACGTAAAAGTAGTAATAGTCTCGATAATCGATATATTGACAATAAGATTAGAGTTTTCTAGTCTAATTTTAATTTTTTTATTTTAATCATATTTCTTTATTTTCATTCGAAATAACATAATGCCAAAAGGTGGTAGAAGACGTAGATGCGTTTATGGAAGAATGGGTGGTTCATTTTGGGGCAAGTTAAAAAATTGGGGTTCCAAAGCATTTAACTGGGCAAAGGATCATAAAATAGCATCCAAAATAGCTAGGGAATTTGGAAAGAACGATATCGCAGATAGATTATCAACAATGGGATTTGGTCGTAGAAGACGTAGGTCAGGAAGAGGTAGATTACCATTCAATGGAGGTGGGAGTAATCAACAAGCATTATTGAACGCATATTTAAAATCAAAGGTGGCTCGAATGTAAGCTTGACTTTTAATAATGCTAATAATACTTATATTATTATTTTCATTGTTTTTTTGTTAATTTATTTTTTCATAACATAGAAATAAAAAATGAGTGATACTGAATCAACTGAATATGTGAGTGATGATAGTTCTACTGATGAGTCTGATAGTGAAGTAGAGTCAATAAATGAAAATGATTCCAAGATGTCCAAACCAAAAATCACAGAAGCTAAACCAAGTGATGCTATGATCAATGAATTACTATCACAATTCTCTCCAAAGGATATATACAACATATTACAGAATGATGGATCATCATCTCATAAAAATTCAAAAAAAGGTAAAAAACACTCCCATAAATCCAGATCAAGATCCAGATCACATGAGAGATCCAAAAGAAGATCTAGTAAGAAACAAAAATCAAATGCTTTAGACGAGCCTAAGTCCAAACGTGGTGGTGGTCGAAAAAATAGTAAAAAGGATAGGGACTCATCATTACCTCCTCCTAGTCGTATGACAAAAGCTGAATTACAAATAGCTTTGAAAGAAACTAGAGATCAATTAGGCAAATATATGAAGAAATTAGAAAAGAGTTCAAATCCAAAGAAAGAGAAAATAGAGAAAGTAAAAGAACCAGAACCAGAAGAAGATAAACCATTAGGTAATGATATTGCAGGTAGAGAAATACAAGGCGAGCCTATCGAGCCTGTTTATGTTCAATAATATTAATAATACTTATATTACACATTATTATTATAATTAAATTGTTTCTTTTTATTTTCTATTAAGTTATTATGAAAAAACTAAATAAGAAAATACTACTTGCTGTGTTTGCTCGGATGAGAGGCAAAGGCAAAAGGAAGAAGATACGGAGAGGTGAAGGATATAATGGACATGACAAATATTATCAGAGTTTATATAATAATTTTTATAGAGAGAATGCGAAAGATTTAGTGGATATGAGAAACAGTCGTTTAAATGAAATAAAAGATGAGATTACTAAGTTGAATTCTAAAGACAATCCTCCTAATGAAAGTGATATTCGTAAATTGAATGATGAGCAAAAATTTTTAGAGAGACAGAATGCAATCGATTCTATGTTATCCACATCATTACATGAAGGTAATGCAATGGCTATACCACTTGCTAATAGTTTAAGAGAGATTGATGATCAGCATTTGTTTGGTTCTAACATGTATGTGAATATGAATAGACCTAATTACAATGAAATGGCTCAAGCAAGTGCAAAGACTAGGATGCAAATGGGTGAGTATATGAGTAATCCAATTAACCAAATCAAGATGTCACAAATGCAACAAATGGTATATATGCTATATGTTTTGATTTATATATAATAGTAGAAGTTGAATAAATTGATTACTCCTAAAGCAGAAACAAATATTAAAGTACAGCCGTCAACTGATGTTAAAGATGATAAAGGTGATGATGATAATGATAATGATGATGAAGATGACAACAACAAGTTGTTAAAGGTGGTATCAACAAAAAGAAAGTGCAGTACATCTAAAACTCCAAGATTCAAAAGAAAGAAAATAAATCAAAAAAACATTTCAATCAAAAACCAAAAACAAGAAGATAGTACTACAGAGGAAGATGATGATAATAACTTCTCACAATTTATAGTAGATGATGATGATGAGGAGGAGCCAGAGTACCAAAATGATTATTAATCTCTGGTCCTAATTGGTTCAAATGATAGATTGTGTTTGTGTGAGTGTTGTTTTCATAATTTACATAATTAATTAGCATTATAACAAGTCTTATAAGAAATATCAATAATAGAAAAATAGATGCGTTTCGAGATTTGACTTGAACTCCATTTTTTTTTTTTTTTTTATTGCATAGGATGGTCACTATATGTTGTCATATCACACAGTATGGCGGCCATCCTATCTATCATTGTTTTTTTAATTTTTTTAAGAAAATTAGATTTCGATTATGATCAGAAAGTCAAACTAAGGGCATATATGAGCCCAGCACATATAAAGAAATCGATTGATGTATTTATTATGCATTGAAAACGTTTCTAAGGGTGAAATAACAATAGGGTGAAATAGAACAGTGTTCCATTTCACCCTAATATTCATTATTATTAACTTTCAATTCACACATTATGACATTATTTTTAAAATTTGAGCACCTCATGGTCCAGACTATAGAGCATAATAACTGCATCTTGGATCTCCAATTTTTATTTATATATTATGCTTATTGAATGAGAGTGCTCAAAAAATAACAAGAATCGACACAAACATAAGTTTGATCATTTTTTCAATTTTTATTTTTTGAGCACCTGCCTCCTATAGGAAGTAAGGGCTCAATATAATAATATATTATGTGTATATGATGATTATATCAAACATTTATTTAATTATATTAGTCTAATTTTCGTAATCTAGCTATTTACTTAATTATTTATAATTGATTTATATGCATAATAAAATAATACACATATGTAACACATAATATTTATATGTACCTATTTATACTTTTATCAAACATATTTGTAAATATTTCTAATTATAAACATACAAAACACTAATAGATGTATATTTATTTGTTACTCAATGATAATTTAACCTTTGTCTTAAAAATCAAATCAAAAATCCATAATAACATCAATTTGTCTTTTTTCTCAGTTTGTATAGCTTCTACTATAGCTAAATTTGCACCTTCTTCTACTATTTTACCTTCTTTACTAATACATCTATAAAACTACCAGTCATTGAGACAAGCTAAGAATTTGGAATGATTTACTTCAGGTTTTGGAATCATGCTTTGATAATTTGCTTTCTAAAGCATTTCTTACATCTATAGTGAAGTTACCTCCATAACCTTCTACTAATCTTTTCATATATTGTACAGCTACTTCTTTAACTTTGTATAGCTTTTAGTTTATTAAATCACCTATTTTAGAAACCTTTGTATGTTTAAAACAGAGTTAACTTCTACATCACCACATAATCTCAATACTATTTTTATTTCTTTTCCATTCAATAAGCAAGTCTCAATTATCACTTTAACAAGTATATTGGTCTTATGATGTTCCACTACAATAGGAATAATTTCTTTATTTTAATATTTTTAGTCATTTTCTTTTAATGCTACAACAATAACCTTATCTGAGCTATCAGCGTTATCTTTTATAAATATTTTGGCTTCTTACAATTTTATTTCACTTTTATCTAAACCACCATCTGTTAATCTTGATTTGCTACACTAAATATTATCTCTCTATCAAATGGTAATTCAATGGTTATTACTTGATATTTGAATAGAATTGTTCCTATTGTTTCACCTTCAGTAATATCTTGAAAATGGATGATTAAAACAATATAATCTATAGTTCCACTTATTTTTTTTGGTTCTGGTGTCTTCATTACTACAACATAGTAATATTGTGTTGATGTTACTGGATTATACCATTCTTCTTTCCCCATTATCCATGTTTTAACACCATATAATACATTTTACGAATAGTATATTTACTTCCTTCATACTTTTGATGGATTATGTTAAATTTTGTTTGATATAATTTAAAATATTTAAATGCAGCTTATAATAATCAACATATAATTCTTTATGATTATATTAAATTACAATCAAAATCATGTTGTATTTGACTTCATTCACATTTTTGATCAACTTTAGTTATTCTACTTACACTATATCCAATTCTTCTCATTCGATTAGTTTTAAGCAAATGAATGAGCGAATTTAAATTTTCACAAATATTCTTCGTTTGATGAATGTTTTGTTGGGAATGTTTCAACTAACCAACATAATTCAGAGGATTGTCATAAATATGGATTTCTTCCTTTTACGCTATAATTTTTATTATCTGATTCGTCATTCATTCATTCATATTACTTTCATAGGTACTTATTTCCGCTGATTTCTCTTTATTTATTGCAAACGCTATTTATATATAAATAAAATATACCATTAAACTATTTAAGTGTACTAAAATATAAATTAGTAGAATTATCATTGATAGCTATTCCACAACCATTTTTCGTAAAATCCACCTTGAAGTAGTATTAATTGGGGCCTATTCTATTCCTACTGTAAAAATACATATATAATATAGAAAATTATGTTGATATCTATAGGACATAACCTAATAAACTTGAAAATAAATGGAATTTTCAAACTAAAGCTTGAATAAGATTTTCAATTATTTAAAGGAATAGATGTATTTTATTACGAATTGTGTAAAAGAAATGGAGATGATTATGAATATACACATAATACACATATTAACCATATTCGGTGATAAGAACTGAAACAACCACGTAATTCCTTATTTTCTACATAATATAGGGTACAATGGATATAATAACAGTTGTTTACCTTTAGCTCCATCTACTTGAAGATAAATCAGATAGTATAGATGGTAAAATAATGAAAGAAAGTAAAAATGAGGAGAGTAACAACTAGATGTAACAACTCCATCGATAAAATTGCAAGAAGCCAAAATATTTATAAAAGATAACGCTGATAGCTCAGATAAGGTTATTGTTGTAGCATTAAAAGAAAATGACTAAAAATATTAAAATAAAGAAATTATTCCTATTGTAGTGGAATGTCATAAGACCAATGTACTTGTTAAAGTGATAATTGAGACTTGCTTATTGAATAGAAAAGAAATAAAAATAGTATTGAGATTATGTGGTGATGTAGAAGTTAACTCTGTTTTAAACATACAAAGGTTTCTAAAATAGGTGATTTAATAAACTAAAAGTAATACAAAGTTAAAGAAGTAGCTGTACAATATATGAAAAGATTAGTAGAAGGTTATGGAGGTAACTTCACTATAGATGTAAGAAATGCTTTAGAAAGCAAATTATCAAAGCATGATTCCAAAACCTGAAGTAAATCATTCCAAATTCTTAGCTTGTCTCAATGACTGGTAATTTTATAGATGTATTAGTAAAAGAAGGTAAAGTAGTAGAAGAAGGTGCAAATTTAGCTATAGTAGAAGCTATGCAAACTGAGAAAAAAGACAAATTGATGTTATTATGGATTTTTGATTTGATTTTTAAGACAAAGGTTAAATTATCATTGAGTAACAAATAAATATACATCTATTAGTGTTTTGTATGTTTATAATTAGAAATATTTACAAATATGTTTGATAAAAGTATAAATAGGTACATATAAATATTATGTGTTACATATGTGTATTATTTTATTATGCATATAAATCAATTATAAATAATTAAGTAAATAGCTAGATTACGAAAATTAGACTAATATAATTAAATAAATGTTTGATATAATCATCATATACACATAATATATTATTATATTGAGCCCTTACTTCCTATAGGAGGCAGGTGCTCAAAAAATAAAAATTGAAAAAATGATCAAACTTATGTTTGTGTCGATTCTTATTATTTTTTGACTGGGTTGAATAATAAAGGGACAGGGCAGTGGCGGGAAAAGGGCATGTCCCAGGCAAAAATTGAAATGGGCGTCCTTTTCAATTATTTTATTTGAATTTTTATATTTTGTGCGATTTTAGGGATATTAAACGCTATAAATATTTTTATTCTTTTCATAATTGTGTATTATTATCTTATAACAATAACAAACAATAATATTTCATAATAATAATACCCTCTAAAACTTTCATCTTCATCACCAGATCTTTTTATATTATCCTTCTTCATGTCTGAAAATTTATGTTTACTGCTTATGTCTAAAATTTCATATAGAGCTAAAATGCTGTAGTTTGCATGTCTAGTCTCTTTTTCATTAACTTTCTTTTAATTTTGATCAATATTCTGAAACCATTATTTAATGTAGATGAATCTTTGCATAATAAGTGTATATTTGCGGAAATATATTTTGCAATCTTGTAGCATTCTTTAATTTCTGATATATCTTCTTCTGATAATATTGTGATAGGAAATCAAATTTAATATATATAATAAATATATTTATACTTTTTGTAATGACGTTTCAAATTCTGTTGTATTTTTCAAGGGGTTTCTTTAGCACCACATCTTCATTAAAGTATCTACCATATAAAATTGAAATTCAAAATGATAGCTCGAAATTCTCAAACTATTTCAAAATACATTAAGTAGTATGCAAAATATACTAAATAGTAATTTTGAAATAGTTTTTCTATTAGTTTATGAAATATATTATGTTATTATCATAACAAGTACTATTGATTATAAATTAACTGAAAATACCCATTCTATAGCTATACTTCTTAATTATCTATATGATATATGTGTAATATACAAAATTATTTATTATATAAATTACATTTATGTTCAGTCACTTCAATCACCTTGAAATGTACATAATGTATATATATGCATATCAGAATATGATATACAGTATGTATATTCTATATATTTAGTATATATGTATAAACATATGATATTATATAATCATAAGAAAAGTAGATGACTATTTTGTTATAATACACAATAATATATCCTTTTTAACATATGTTAGTATATCTAGATGATAATATGGAAAAGTTATAACAAAAAATCAGAAAAAATATACTACAGCATAACACATGCTAATATTACTATGCCCGAGCAGTAAGGGCAGGCTTCTTTTCAGCTGAAAAAAAAGGGGCAAAAATAGGGCAAAATTCGAAAAGGACGCCCTTTATCGAACCCAGTTTTTTGAGCACTCTCATTCAATAAGCATAATATATAAATAAAAATTAGAGATCCAAGATGCAGTTATTATGCTCTATAGTCTGGACCATGAGGTGCTCAAATTTTAAAAATAATGTCATAATGTGTGACTTGAAAGTTAACGAAATACAAAGATAAGTTCAGAAACGCTTAGTTTTATGATAATAGTAAGATAAATATGAGTATTGAGGTTGAAACACCTCTAGAAATAGGGTGTCCAAATTTTGAGTGGGCACCCCTAACCCTAAGAGTTTTTGATGAATTTTTAGTGAACCTGTAGATTTAGTGAGCTGTTCTACCCCAGCCGGGTAGTCATCTCTACAGAAAATCTTACGGATGATATATATAGAATGATTTATTCAATTATATATATAAAGTTGATTAAAAATTGGAGAGTTTAATTGGCTATAATTGATTAGAATTGTTTACGTTTTCAACTCTCCATGGTTTTTCTTTTCCTCTATAATATATAATAATCATAATTATATATCAAAATTGACACAGTAAGAATTTTTAGTGTTTTTTTTGACTTTAAAATGATTTTTCTCGATAATCATAACCATTAGCTATGAAATTACCTCATGTAGGTAATTTGTTTCTTTTTCAATAATATTAAACATATTGATAAATATACCCATAAATAATGCAACTGTAAAATCTTAAAGTTTAATTCTTTTTGTAGAGCGAGAAAACGAGTGTTAAAGTAAATAAAATCAGAAAACCAACCCCTGAACTTTTTATGAAATTGACTTTAATGTCCCTGGTTTTTCTGAAATAGGAAATGAAATGAAATGAAACGTGGTTTAGATTTGTTTGATTTTTGTAGATTAAAGTTTGGGGATGTTGTGTTTTGGATGTCCACTCAAAATTTGGACACCCTATTTCTAGAGGTGTTTCAACCTCAATACTCATATTTATCTTACTATTATCATAAAACTAAGCGTTTCTGAACTTATCTTTGTATTTCGTTAACTTTCAAGTCACACATTATGACATTATTTTTAAAATTTGAGCACCTCATGGTCCAGACTATAGAGCATAATAACTGCATCTTGGATCTCCAATTTTTATTTATATATTATGCTTATTGAATGAGAGTGCTCAAAAAATAACAAGAATCGACACAAACATAAGTTTGATCATTTTTTCAATTTTTATTTTTTGAGCACCTGCCTCCTATAGGAAGTAAGGGCTCAATATAATAATATATTATGTGTATATGATGATTATTAAACTTATTTATTTAATTATATTAATCAAATTTTCGTAATCTAGCTTATGCATAATAAAATAATACACATATGTAACACATAATATTTATATATACCTATTTATACTTTTATCAAACATATTTGTAAATATTTCTAATTATAAACATACAAAACACTAACAGATGTATATTTATTTGTTACTCAATGATAATTTAACCTTTGTCTTAAAAATCAAATCAAAAATCCATAATAACATCAATTTGTCTTTTTTCTCAGTTTGTATAGCTTCTACTATAGCTAAATTTGCACCTTCTTCTACTATTTTACCTTCTTTACTAATACATCTATAAAATTACCAGTCATTGAGACAAGCTAAGAATTTGGAATGATTTACTTCAGGTTTTGGAATCATGCTTTGATAATTTGCTTTCTAAAGCATTTCTTACATCTATAGTGAAGTTACCTCCATAACCTTCTACTAATCTTTTCATATATTGTACAGCTACTTCTTTAACTTTGTATAGCTTTTAGTTTATTAAATCACCTATTTTAGAAACCTTTGTATGTTTAAAACAGAGTTAACTTCTACATCACCACATAATCTCAATACTATTTTTATTTCTTTTCTATTCAATAAGCAAGTCTCAATTATCACTTTAACAAGTACATTGGTCTTATGACATTCCACTACAATAGGAATAATTTCTTTATTTTAATATTTTTAGTCATTTTCTTTTAATGCTACAACAATAACCTTATCTGAGCTATCAGCGTTATCTTTTATAAATATTTTGGCTTCTTGCAATTTTATCGATGGAGTTGTTACATCTAGTTGTTACTCTCCTCATTTTTACTTTCTTTCATTATTTTACCATCTATACTATCTGATTTATCTTCAAGTAGATGGAGCTAAAGGTAAACAACTGTTATTATATCCATTGTACCCTATATTATGTAGAAAATAAGGAATTACGTGGTTGTTTCAGTTCTTATCACCGAATATGGTTAATATGTGTATTATGTGTATATTCATAATCATCTCCATTTCTTTTACACAATTCGTAATAAAATACATCTATTCCTTTAAATAATTGAAAATCTTATTCAAGCTTTAGTTTGAAAATTCCATTTATTTTCAAGTTTATTAGGTTATGTCCTATAGATATCAACATAATTTTCTATATTATATATGTATTTTTACAGTAGGAATAGAATAGGCCCCAATTAATACTACTTCAAGGTGGATTTTACGAAAAATGGTTGTGGAATAGCTATCAATGATAATTCTACTAATTTATATTTTAGTACACTTAAATAGTTTAATGGTATATTTTATTTATATATAAATAGCGTTTGCAATAAATAAAGAGAAATCAGCGGAAATAAGTACCTATGAAAGTAATATGAATGAATGAATGACGAATCAGATAATAAAAATTATAGCGTAAAAGGAAGAAATCCATATTTATGACAATCCTCTGAATTATGTTGGTTAGTTGAAACATTCCCAACAAAACATTCATCAAACGAAGAATATTTGTGAAAATTTAAATTCGCTCATTCATTTGCTTAAAACTAATCGAATGAGAAGAATTGGATATAGTGTAAGTAGAATAACTAAAGTTGATCAAAAATGTGAATGAAGTCAAATACAACATGATTTTGATTGTAATTTAATATAATCATAAAGAATTATATGTTGATTATTATAAGCTGCATTTAAATATTTTAAATTATATCAAACAAAATTTAACATAATCTATCAAAAGTATGAATATGTCCAATATTATCAACAATTTTTCGAAAAGAATGTCTGGGTAGTGGATATCTAAATTATGAATATCTATCTTACTATCATCTTTATATTTCTTCTATATTTACTTCTTTATATGTTATGTAAATCTGATATGGTAAATGACATCTTCATGAATTTATTTTTAATAGAAGATTTTAAAAGCTTTACTCTTTCACCAGTCTAGAATAGCTAAAGTGAGATATTGTTATTATTTAGCTAAAGATAGAGAATTTGCTGCTCCTTTATTTGGTATGATGAGATATTTATTAGATAATTACATTGCACATGAATCAACTACTTATTTAGCAGCTGCTAGAGTATTAGATCATGATTCTCCTTATCCAGTAACTTATATATTCGTTAATACATCCAGTACACATGGTTCATCTATAGGTTTGAACTTGTTGAATGAAGCTTTCTTAAGACAAACAACAAAGAATCCAGAAGCATCTATTAAAGTTTGGGGTTCGATCTTACCATTTACCGATGTTGAAGAGAAAGCTGTTCAAGGAATCAGAGCTTTTGGTACTCCAATGATCTTATTACTATCAGTTGCCTTTATACCAGCCTATTATGCAGTTTTTATAGTAAGAGAAAGAGAAACAAGTGTAAAACATCAACAGCTAATTAGTGGTGTAAGTTTATCTGCCTATTGGACATCTACATTCTTATGGGATATGTTGTGTTATGTATTACCATGTATATTTGGTATTTCATTTATGTATATATTCACACTGGATGCTTATACTGATAATATTGGAGCTGTAATTGTATTGTTTATACTCTATGGTGTTACTGTTGCTCCATGTACTTACTTTATATATTATTATTTCAATCTTTTAATTTCTTCAGCTTTGAATTTTTCATCTTTAGCAACCTATCTTTCAATTTCTTAACTGGAATTGCAGTCATTACACAACCAGTTGTTTCTAATCAATATCAGTATCATTTATAAATTCATTTCTTACTACTTTTCTATTTCTATTGCATAATCCAATAACAATTCATTTAATTTTCCTTCTTATCAGTTAAAAGAGCAGCTTGTACTGTTGCACCATAAGCAACAGCTTCATCTGGGTTAATGATTTGCTACACTAAATATTATTTCTCTTATCAAATGGCAATTCAATGGTTATTACTTGATATTTGAATAGAATCGTTCCTATTGTTTCACATTCAGTAATAACTTGAAAATGGATGACTAAAACAATATAATCTATAGTTCCACTTAATTTTTTGGTTCTGGTGTATTCATTCATTCTTTCACATTGCTTTCATAGGTATTTATTCTATGCTTACACTGATTTCTCTTTATTTATTGCAAACGATATTTATATATAAATAAAATATACCATTAAACTACTTAGATACACTAAAATACAAATTAGTAAAATTATCATTGATAGCTATTCCACAACCACTTTTCTTAAAATCCACCTTGAAGTATTATTAATTGGAGCCCATTCTATTCCTACTGTAAAAATACATATATAATATAGAAAATTATATTGATATCTATAGGACATAACCTAATAAACTTGAAAATAAATGGAATTTTCAAACTAAAGCTTGAATATAATTTTCAATTATTTAAAGGAATAGATGTATTTTATTACGAATTGTGTAAAAGAAATGGAGATGATTATGAACATATTAACCATATTCGGTGATAAGAACTGAAACAACCACGTAATTCCTTATTTTCTACATAATATAGGGTACAATAGATATAATAACAGTTGTTTACCTTTAGCTCCATCTACTTGAAGATAAATCAGATAGTATAGATGGTAAAATAATGAAAGAAAGTAAAAATGAGGAGAGTAACAACTAGATGTAACAACTCCATCGATAAAATTGCAAGAAGCCAAAATATTTATAAAAGATAACGCTGATAGCTCAGATAAGGTTATTGTTGTAGCATTAAAAGAAAATGACTAAAAATATT
The DNA here is from genome assembly GCA_002245135.1 of Proteromonas lacertae. NCBI lineage: Eukaryota > Bigyra > Opalinata > Proteromonadidae > Proteromonas > Proteromonas lacertae. The sequence continues at coordinate 13,753 of NGBS01000036.1, read as the reverse complement.
AAAATAAAGAAATTATTCCTATTGTAGTGGAATGTCATAAGACCAATGTACTTGTTAAAGTGATAATTGAGACTTGTTTATTGAATAGAAAAGAAATAAAAATAGTATTGAGATTATGTGGTGATGTAGAAGTTAACTCTGTTTTAAACATACAAAGGTTTCTAAAATAGGTGATTTAATAAACTAAAAGTAATACAAAGTTAAAGAAGTAGCTGTACAATATATGAAAAGATTAGTAGAAGGTTATGGAGGTAACTTCACTATAGATGTAAGAAATGCTTTAGAAAGCAAATTATCAAAGCATGATTCCAAAACCTGAAGTAAATCATTCCAAATTCTTAGCTTGTCTCAATGACTGGTAGTTTTATAGATGTATTAGTAAAGAAGGTAAAATAGTAGAAGAAGGTGCAAATTTAGCTATAGTAGAAGCTATACAAACTGAGAAAAAAAGACAAATTGATGTTATTATGGATTTTTGATTTGATTTTTAAGACAAAGGTTAAATTATCATTGAGTAACAAATAAATATACATCTGTTAGTGTTTTGTATGTTTATAATTAGAAATATTTACAAATATGTTTGATAAAAGTATAAATAGGTATATATAAATATTATGTGTTACATATGTGTATTATTTTATTATGCATATAAATCAATTATAAATAATTAAGTAAATAGCTAGATTACGAAAATTTGATTAATATAATTAAATAAATAAGTTTAATAATCATCATATACACATAATATATTATTATATTGAGCCCTTACTTCCTATAGGAGGCAGGTGCTCAAAAAATAAAAATTGAAAAAATGATCAAACTTATGTTTGTGTCGATTCTTGTTATTTTTTGAGCACTCTCATTCAATAAGCATAATATATAAATAAAAATTAGAGATCCAAGATGCAGTTATTATGCTCTATAGTCTGGACCATGAGGTGCTCAAATTTTAAAAATAATGTCATAATGTGTGACTTGAAAGTTAACGAAATACAAAGATAAGTTCAGAAACGCTTAGTTTTATGATAATAGTAAGATAAATATGAGTATTGAGGTTGAAACACCTCTAGAAATAGGGTGTCCAAATTTTGAGTGGACACCCAAAACAAAAGATCCCTAAAGTTTGATGTATGTCTTGGTAAGAATAAGCGTGATTTATTTTTCGCATGTAATCTTATGTAATTAGTGATTTCATGTGCTTATTCAAACAATTTTGTATAACTGAGTAATAAAATAGTGTTATTTTAAGCTAAATCCCTCTAATTAGAGAGATACAGTCAATTCTTTTATATTCAGCTTATATAGCTGCATACCATTAGCATCGTGAGAATAAACACAATTAGACATATAAATAAATACAATTTATCTAAAATATGAAAATTAATTAATCTTTACTAAAATAAATCCATTTTACCTATATAATAATAATAATAATATACATTTTATATAGATAATACAACTATAATCCTCCAATCCTAATCAAATACATAATTTAATTAAAGTATACTTCTAGTTAATATCATAATCGTTCACTTTGGACCTACATGTATTCCATAATACGTAAATAATACCAAGATTAGTTTTCAAAACGCCTTGAATACCAATTTCTACACTTATATTGACTGACTAAAGCTTTTATCTTTTCAATAGTCTTAGCTGTTGGATTTAAAAAAGCTAAATACGTTTTTAAAATTAAAAATTAGATCATTGGCTTGATCTTTTCTCAAACAAAAGTTAGATTTTATTTTTAAAACAAATATATTGGCTAAATGTATAAGAACTCTAACTTTTCTCAAGTTTTTAAAATAAATAAGATCATTAATATTTTGATAGTTGAAAACGGCTGTATAGATTATAGCAGATTTGTTGACAAGTTTTTTACTATAAAAGAAATAACAGACTTTAATTCTATAGATGAAATGATTAATCTGTACAAAGATAGAGATATATATTTCCTTACGAATAGCAGTTATTTTGTTTTAATGCTTTTACATTATCACGTTTTTATCATAGATAGTGAATTAAATATTATTTCTACTTCCTTAATTCATTCTCTAATTTTTCAACTCACTTATTAAACCCCTACTACATTCAGTTTTTGACCATTATAACATCTAATCTCTATATCATTATATTTATTTGAATATTCCTCCTTTATTATGTTCTCAACTATTCATCAATTTACCTCTTGTTGCTATTAATTTCAATCCATCTTCTAAACTCATTATTCCACTTACGTCTCCAGCTACATATTCACCTATACTATGAATACACACGAGGTTTCGATTCCGACACTTAACCACATCTTATATAAACTATATTCGATACTGAATAAACAGGGTTGAGTGTATAGTTCTAATACATTTGGAGATGAATAGGAGGATAATATCTTATTACATTCATCCATATTTTCTTCAAATATTGGTTGAGTTTCATATAGTTCTCTAATATAACATAGGTATTTGTTCCACTAAATCCAAATGAACTTACACCAATACCAATACAATATTTATTATCTGGTAATGGTAAATGTTTTGTTGGAATAGCTATCTTTAAATCATGCAAGTTGAAGTGATGATTTTCTTATTCTCTAACATAAATATTGATTTAATCAAACTTACAATACCTGAAGCTGATTCTAAATGTGCAATATTTGTCTTTACAACCCCAACATATAATGGACTATTATCACTTTCTGATGGGCTAGGCCATTTGGAGCAGTTAAGCCACTATTTCGACCATCTTAATTAATAATATGCCATCTTTTGTATTGTTGGATAATCATATGGAATTGTGAAAAAAACACTATATTGGATAATTCTGATACAATATATATTTCCATATATTCAAAATACCACACCAATCTATATTATGCTTAACACCTAAATATATTACCATAAGGTTTATTTACTAACATTTACTAGTTATGTTTATAAATAATTGATTCGTTGTAAATCCACTTGTTATTATTACATTTGTGGATTAAATGTTAAGAAACATATGCAACTGTCGAAATCCACTATCTACATTCATCACATATCTTCTTATTTCTATTGTAAAACCTCCAAATACTCTATCTTCACACCAAGCTATATGACCTATTATTATGATAGAAAATAAAAGTATAGCCATCATCATCTTTTTTAGGTAATTATGACATTACCAAATACATTTGTCTTTTGTATCACTTTTTCATTTTTTATTTATCCAATTATCTTCTTGTGTACATTATAATTAGAATATAATTTTTTATATATCAATTTTAGAAGATTTTTTTTACTTATAATTGCTTATGTTGAAGAGTTTTAATCATTATTTTTTTTCAATTTTATAATTATTATGATTATAACATTATTTAGCCTATATTCATGAATTCAAGGATTAAATATGCATATTGCTGTGAATAAGATTTATTTACTTTCAGCATTCAAATGTACTTTTTGTACGTGATAGATACATGTTAGTTTGTTGTATGATGTACCATATTTTGCATATTTTGTATGACTGCATATAATTAGTAACATAAAACTATTAAGATAGTGCATTTGAAAATAAGACTTAGTTCGAAGAACATATAATTGTTTTAAGTATGTATTACTTCTGAATATGTACATATGTTATGGAATATGCAGTTTAATTGTCTATATCATCTAAATTATAAATGCATCAAAAATTTATTTTTGATTTATATAGCAAAATACAAACTATAACATGAACTCAATACTTACACAATATATGTATAACCGTAAGAATATCACTGTATGTGGGTAAACCGTACCAGACTATTCTTAGGTGCCTTCTACAGGTAAGAATAAGCGATTTGAGTGTGAATTAGTTTTTGGTACGGGTTATACTGGAGCAAGCGGTGAATTTAAAATTGTGTATATATTTTAGTGTGTGAATAAATTTATGGGTTAAAATTTATTTTTATGTTTTTAATAGTTTGTAGTGTAGGATAGTAGAAATAAAGTGTATAAATAGAAAGGTAGCTACCTGTTCTACCCCGGCAGGGTAGCTACTTTATATAATAAGAAATGTATTTCTATGTAAGTAAGTAGCGTGTCCTGTGTAGCCTAGCTAGGACTTAGTGATTAAATAGTGTGGTGGCCAAGCTACAGAATACGTTCTTACTTTTTTTTAGTTATTTTTTTCATTTATCAAATTAATAATGGATTTATATAGTGTAGTTAAAAACATTCAAAAGAATTTAAATAGTATCAAAAATATATATTTAAAGAATTATCTGCAGTATTCTATATTTTTTAATAAATCGAAATTCTGACGAGAAACTGTTGTTATAAACAGAAAAAAGAAACAGTTTTGATTTTCCTGGCATTTTTGAAAAAACCGTTTTTTATCAAAAAAATATAAAATATGTGTGCTTCAGTAAACTTTGCTTTCTTTTGTTCATTTAGAAATAATGAAGATTATTTAGATAAGTGTATATGTGGAACATGTAAGTTTTACTTATATTTTAACCATAATATAAGTGCAGTTTTAGATAGTCCATTACCTAAGGAAGAGATAAAGTCTTATAATGAATTCTGTGCTATTTGTCATCAAAAGATGTGGACAAAGTACAGTGATAAGAGATATTACATGATGCTTTTCGATATTAAACCATCAGTAAAACCAAGAGGATTAAATAGACATTATTTTGCAGTGTTTGATAAGTATATTGAATGGTTAACACTACCTGAAGGAATGGGAAGTGTTCATTTGAAGAAGAATCCTATGTTGAAACATTATGTAAAGAAGAATTATATATTTGATGATAGTGATGATGATGAGGAAGAAGAAGCACAAGAAGAAGTTAAAGGAAACAATGATCAAACTACGATAAACATACTCTAAATTTTAAAACGAATCTTTATCTTAAAATGATTTGGGACAGGGTTTAAAAATATGCGTAATTTAATAAAAATCATATAATATAATAAAAATATAATAAATTTTATAATAAACATAATAAAATAATCATAATAAAGATTAAAATGGTTCTGTAACACCTGTATCCATCCACTCTGTTATAATAACTTGAGGTGGGAATGCTTGATATGAATATGCATCAAGACCTTTTCGTTCTATATAAAGATTACATTTATTATTATTATTTCTTAATATAGGCCAAAAACATCCATAATCATTAATTGCAGGTTGTGAAGTTTCATTTATTACACCTTGTATAGGGAAGTATATTCCATTACTACCATCTACAAAGTATGTTTCTAATAATTTGTTATAATATTGTTGCAATAAATCTTCTTTACCTGGTTCAGCTTTAATAACATGATTGTCATCTAGATATAATATAAATCCATAACCATCATCATGATTTTTTAAAACAAGGCCATTGTATATCTTGATTCTCATAAAATGTTCAAACATTTGAATTTTTATAGGTACTTTTACAGTAGATTCATATTGATTGATGGAACCATCTTGAAATATATAGAAATTAACTGACCAATATGTATATTCAGTATGCAATAATTTAGGTGATACAGAATTATTAACTATTGTAGTACTACCTCCAGAGCTATTATTTACAACATTATATATTTCTTGACATTTACCATATATAGTATTTGTAGTAGTTTTGATATCATTAACAGGTGTAATAATATTATTTATTTGAGTATCAGTATGATTATTAATAGGTTTAACAATAGTATCAGGATCAGTAGGTTGTATATTTATTTTGTCAGCTATATCTTTAGCAAGCTTATCTGTATCAATATTTATATCTGAAGTATTTCGTTCCCCAATAAACATTTTTTGAATTAATAAACAATAAAATAACAAAATTAATAAAAACATCAAGAAACTTCAGAATGATCTTCAATCAAAATATTAAAGTTAGCTCTAAACACTTTTTTAACATTATCAATATATAAGAAGTTATATTGTGGCTTAGTAACAGCTAAATATAACTCTTTAAATGTTTCATATTCAGGTATCCATATATTCAATGAGTTGTATAAGTCAAACAAATTTCTATTACTCAATCCATAAAATGTTAAACAATAATCTACTTGTGATCTTGCTGAAGGTACTATATCAGTAATATATTGACTACTAATTATAATTTTTGATTTTAAATGTCTATTTTCTTTCATTAATACTGGTATGATATTAGCTGTTTTCAACTCTAAACTAAGATCATCAAATATTATAATATGTTCTGCATACTCAAAATTATCTTTGTTTGTATCATCAATTGATTTCATTAACTTCTCTACTAAATTATCTCCTGAATAAGGTTCAAATAATGAATCGTTTTCATCATAACTAATTTCATTATAATCTAATAACTCTTTAATTGAATCATATATCCTATCTTGTTTAATTGTACCTACGAAAAAATGTACATGTTGTTTTTTCTTATATTTTGGATCTATAATATGTCTTAATATATTGTATATCAAAGTAGTTTTCCCACTGTTCTTACGAGCTACAATAAATATATTGCAGAAAGGCTCATTAAAGTAATCATATCCCAGAATTTTCTTAGGATCAAAAGACTCACCACCATCAACAGGTTCAATTTGTATATTATTTATTTTTTCAAATTTAAACATAGTGTGTGTATATATTATGTAGTGAGAAATCAAAAAATAAAAATAGAAGTCAATAATAAAGTATTATTACTTATACTACCTTTTCAACACCTCTTGGTCCAATAATCAATTGTTTACCAGTAATTATGTAGAACTTATGATGAATTGTATATGGATTATGATTAGCATCAAATCGTTGATTTGAGCAATCCAAAGTAATTTTTAAATCACTTGCTAAGTCTTTACCAGCTCTTAATTTTAATTCAGTTAATCGATCAGTACTGAAATTTAGAACATCAAAAAATGAATTGGGAAATGATAATGTATTACATTTATCAAATATTGTATTTTGAATAATATTTCTCATATATTCCCATGTCTGATATTTTGCAGGATATAAATAATCAGGTGTATAAACGAAATCATTAATTTGCCATCTTATTCTATCTTGATCTTGATCAAAAGGAATAGTATCTCTATTATATGCATCATTATAATATGCTCTGTATAATATATATTTAACATAACTTCCTATGCTACTATTAATACTGAAGTTATAGTTAAAAGTATTACTACCTGGAATTGGATCTTTAGTGATTTGAACTATATTAAAGTCAGTAAAGTCAATAGGATGATGAGTTGAATAATTAATGGTATTAGCATTACATGTTGGATCTTTATTGTAACAAATGTAAAGTCTAGGATTAATAATTTTCATTCCTACATGCTGTTGCCATGAATTAATCCAAACAGAACCATTGCTATGATGAATCCAATTCATTATAGGAGCAAATGTGAATTGAATATAAATGACTTCACCAAAATAAATATCATTCTTCAAAGCTAATATGGTATTATAGAAATCTGCAAAATGAAATCTACAGTATAGTTTTCCATGTAATATATCTTCTGTTGTTCCCATTTCTTCCCAATAATTCCAAACACCTCCATTTGCATTTAAAGTAGAATTAGAATTACATATAGTTGTTTCAGCTATTTTATTATTTCTAATGCGTAAGCCATCAAATAAATATTCATAATAATGATAATCTTTTATATCATAAGGATACTGGTTAGCAATTTGATGAGCTAAATCTCGATATTCATTATAACTACTATCTAAATCACATAGAAGTGTTCCAGTTTTATTGTATACTTTGATAGTTCCAAAATTCATTGAATTCCTTAAATTTATATGATCTAACATTTTACCAGTAGTAGAATCAGTTACAGGTGTAATAGGTAATTTCCATTGTCCTTTACCTGCATCTGCATGATCTCTTTTTTGACCTGTAGTATAATCTAATTCAAATTCAAAGTAACTTTTAGATAGATTAACACAATTATCACCAGATATTTCAAATGTAATAGCATCACTGTTTGAATTTAAAGATAAAACAGTCTCATTTCTGCTTTGGTTAGGTGTAACTAAAATATGATTGTAGACAGGTATATAAGCTGGCACAATGCTTTCATGTTTTTGTGAATTAGGTACAGCAGTGATTGACATATTTTATGTTATTTTTTAAAAATCAAAAAATAGTGGATTATTAAAGGAACTGTTGAGAGTATTACAGTTAAGCCTACTAAAACTAGTCAATATGTATTGATTACTTTTGTTCATGATTTGGATCATAAAGTTGTAATTAATAATGGAAGAGATTTTGAAACATATTCAGCTGATGAAGTGAAATATGTATTGAAACAAATTTATGATAGAAACGAGAATGACTTTATAGAAAAAATCATTCGTGGATATTTGATTAGTGTAGGATGTAGAGAACCTCAACATGGTATTAAATACTTCCACAATTTCAATTCTATTATGATATGGGATAATAGTAACTATAGAGTTCCATCTGATGTTGATGTTGGTAGTAAAATTGCTGTAAGTGTTGTTGATAATCAAATCTCTATTAAGAGTAATGGTACTCAAAACTTTGTTAATCATAGAGTTTGTAGTGATATTGTTGGTTATGATGAAAATCCTGATTTAGCTACAACTATTAGAAGAAGTAATGAGAAGAAAATTAAGAAAGAACAAGCTAATCAAAACAAATTTGTTTCACCTCCAAGAATTAAGAGAACTAAGATAGAAGATAGTGATTTAATTAGTACTCGTAGACCATTCCCTGCTAAGAAAGTAATTAGTAATGGTTTTATTAGTGCTGCTAAGTCTATTAACTTTGGTAACGCTTTAAGTGATAAGGATTTGGGAGAGGTAGAAGAATGATTTAATTATTTTAATTCATTAATTCTTTAAATATATATCATTCATATTTTTTATATATTGTTTGAATGTCACTACAAGATAAAATAAATGAGTTATACAAAACATATGGTTATTTAAACAAACGAGACTTTATTAATTTCTCTGTAAATGAACTTGAGAATAACTTTAAAAAATCTGACATTAAAAAAGCTAGTAGTGAACTTGTAGAGTCTAAACCAGATTATCAAATCACTGCAACTAAAAGGAATAGAATTAAATATGAAATTGAAAAGTTACCTGGGTCATATCAAATAGATTTGGTGTTTTTCAACAATACAAAAGTTCCATTTTTGTTAATTATAGAAGTTGTTAGTCGTAAGTGTTGGATATATTATGTTAAATCTAAATCAGAAAATGATGTATATCCAGTGTTTGAAAAATGGTTTTATCAGGGTATGCAACCTAAGGATGAAAACGCTCGTTTTGTAGGAAGTATATTGTCAGATGAAGAGTCTGGTATTATCTATGGTAAGAAATTTTTAGATTTGTTTAATAAAAATCATATACGATTTATACTTAAAGAACGTAATGAACATAATATAATGAAAATATTGGATCGATGTGTGAGAACTATTAAAGATATGTTTTATAGAAAAATTAATACATTTTCTGATGAAGAATTTGATAAAATTAACAATATTGAATCATTGTGTAATATAGTATATACTGTTGTAGATGATTACAATGCAAAACCACATTCTGCACTCAATAATCTAACTCCAAATGAAGTATTCAATGATTTTGAAGTCCAAGATAGATTGTATAAAGAATCCCATGCTAGAAACTTAAAGAAGCGTAAAAGTGATACTCATTTTAAAGCTGATGATTTTGTCAGAATAAAGGAACGTAGAGATAACAAACTTCAAAAAACTACTTATTATACAGATAAAGTATACCAAATACACAAAGTTGGACCATTTTCATATTCTGTTAAGAACTTGGATGGAACAATACCTAGAGAATTCAATCCTAGAGATATAGGTTCATATAGATTCAAATCTCATGAAATTAAAAGAGTACCAGTTAATAGTATTACAACAAATGGCAAGTTTAGATTAAGACAAATTCATAGTATAAACAATGAAGCACAACCTATAGAACCAGATATTCAACCAGTACCAGAAGGTAGAAAAAGTAGATATGGTAGAGTATATAAGAAAAATTCGCTATTTAATGATTTCGTATAATTTTTTATGTTTTTTATTTATGTTATTTTTTTACATATTAAACAAACACCAATTTTTATCAAAGTACTGAATTCAAAGTGCTTTTTCAAGTATATGGATTAAAGCATAAACCAGACAAATTTAAAGTATATATATTAATACTTATAAGTTCTTCATTATCTTCTCAAACTCTTCAGCTTTCTTTCTTTTCTCTTCTTCTATTCTCTTCTTAAACTCTTCTTCCATTTTCTTTTCTAATTCATCGTTTTCTTTTTTCATCTTTTCTTCCATTTGTCTCTTTTGTTCTAATACCCATTTCTTTCTTAACTCTTCTTGTTGTCTCATATTCTCTTCTTCTTGAAGCATTCTAATAACCACTAATTCTTCTTTTCTTTTCTTTTCTGCTTCTTCTTGTTTTCTTTTTCTCTCTGCTTCTTCTTGTACTTTTCTAACTCTTTCTTCTTCTTGTTGTTTTTTCTTTTTTTCTTCATCTTCTTGTTTCTTTCTCTCTGCATCTTGATGTTTAATTTTCTCTTCTATCTCTTTTTGTTTTTCTTCATCTTTTTTAGTTAATTCAGCATTAAAATATTTCAATTCAGCATCCAGCATATCAATATCAGTAACATCAAGAAGTGTAGTATCAGACCTTGGTGACATTGGAGGTGTAAAGGTAGGACTTTGGCTACTTAATAAATCATCAGCAGATGTTCTTGATTCAGTATCTTTCACAATTATACCCATTGGTTCATCAACAAAATCAGAATCCTTAACAATCTTTCTTTTCTTTAAATGAATTAATTCATCATCACTATCAATAACTGCTTTTGTTTTAGGTTTCTTTACAGTATCAGTTCTTCTTTTATAAACTCTTTTAGGTTTTTGAGGTACAGTTGGTGGTGGTGGTTCTTGTTGTGGTTGTTGTTGTTTTAACTGAGGTTGAATAAAAGGTTTAATCGGTTTTACATTTGGTTTTACTATACTCTTCATCTCATCGTCACTAAAGTATAAATTCATATACTCATTTTGATCTAATGTCTCTAGATGTTTAATGGGAATTAACTTCTGATTATCAAACTTACATGAAAAGCAATAATAAACTGCTGTAGCTGACTTCTCTAATTCGATATAGTTGAATTGTGGTGGACTTTGTTTTTTCTTTGATTTTTTGCTGTCATCATAAGCCAAACTTTGAATATACATTTCGTCGCAAAATGTCTTTAAATGCTGGATGTTACGACTCACTTTCTGATAGAACTCATAAGCCTGTCCCTTTAATGGGAGCTGGGAGCATAATTCTGAATTGGTTGGTTGTTTGACTCTGTCTGCTGGCATTTTTGATTGAATGATTGAATAATTAATTTTCTATTAAAGTAAAAAAATGAAAAATATAAAATACTGAAAATGAGTAAGAAAAGTGTGAATGAAAAAAAAACGGTTTTTTCTTTATGTAATATTTAAGGGGGTACAAAAAAACAACTTTCAAAATCAAATACGAAAAAAGACTATATATAAAATTAAATATTTATGATTGGTTTTTGAATTTCAATCTCAGGTTTATTAATAGGAATAATTTCTATTTCTGTTTCTAATTGCTCTTCATCTTCGTTATCACTAACATTTCTAGAATTTATTTCTACTATTTTCAGGTGTTAAAGTAAATGGAATAGCAGAAACAATAGTAGATTTTCTTAATGCTAATTGAACAGCAGGTTCTGGCTCAGCTAATATTTCACTTAATTCTGGAGGACAGGCTTTATGATAACACCACGCACATATTCTCTTGCATTTATAAAGAACCCATAGAACTACACCAACCTAATAAAATATACAGTTCTTGTTTCAAACCATTTAAAGTATCTTTCATATCACCTAACATAACTATAGATGTATTATATGGCATATTATGTGAAATTATTTATATATAAAAACGCATAGAAATATAAAAATGAATTTTAAACCAAAAGTTAATTAATTATACAAGTAGGTGATGTAGTTAGATCTACTGTAGCTACCCCCGGGATAGAACTTGTAGGTGTTTCTACTTTAGCAATATCTACCTTTGGTCGACCCTCGGCAGTGGAACTATTCTCTACTTTACGCTTCTTATCTTCTCCACTATTATCACTTCCTTTCTTTACTTCTTCATATCTTCTCTTCTTTTATTTCTACACTCTGTACAAGATTTATAGAATACACCTTCACTCTTATAACCAAATTCATCATTAGCTTTCTTCTTACCACAAGTACTGCATATCTGTGAATCTGAATCTGACTTTGTTATATCCTTTCTTTTTTTAGGTTTAGATTCGCTTTGTTTTCTTCCTTCACTTCTTCTTCTTCCATTGTTATATCAATATCATCACCTGGTTGTTCACTCCATTCTGGATCATCTTCATACTCTTCAATCACAGAATACATACCATCCAGCATATCCTTAAATACTTTAATGATTAATGATTTTACTTCAGACATATCATTCTCATACATTTCACCTTTTTGTAAGTGTTTTTCAATACTAGCATCGAGTTCATTTTGTAAATCACTCATATTAATTTATGTAAATTATTTCAAAAATCGCAAGAAATTTACGAATGAAAAGAATTATGTAATATTATGTTTATTTCTATTCAGCCAATCAAATACAAAAATTCAATTAAAACCAATGATTTAAGAATTAGTTATGAAATCTTAGTCTTTCTTCAATGATGTTTTTTTCATCAATGCCATAACGCTTTAACATCTTTGTTTTTCTGCGCTCTTCTTCAGGATCAACCCATTTTCTAGGACGTATAGTTGCTAGTGCTACTCTAGTTGGTTTATGAATTGCACGCCATTCTTCATACTTTCTATCATCCTCATCAGCTGTATCAGATGTATACCACATTACTACTGAAGGTGATGTGGTGGTGGTTGAGCTACTATTCTAGCTACTTCACTTTCAATGATTGCACAGATTCTTTCAAATTCTTCATCTTCACCCTTATTTCTATCTTCTATATTAACATTCTCGATCCAAATTCTTGACATTTTTTTGAAATTATGATTGATAAATAACAATAAGAAAAAGTTAAATGAAATTATATACAAAAAACAAAAGAAAAAATTTTAACCCATAAAATTACTCATACACAAAAATATATAAAGAAATTTAAATTCACCACTTGCTCCAGTATAACCCGTACCAAAAACTAATTTACACTCAAATCGCTTATTCTTACCTGTAGAAGGCACCTAAGAATAGTCTGGTACGGTTTACCCACCTACAGTGATATTCTTACGGTTATACATATATTACACAAAATATTAACTTTTGATTCAAACTCTATCATAAAAAAAAATGAAAAGAAAAAAGGTGTTAAATTAAAAAAGTTTCAAGCCAGTTTGAGTAAAGTATGTAAGTCCTATTAAATTCGAGTCAAACTTTCTTATCTTGGAGAGTATTACTTATAACTAATAGAAAATAACAACTGCTGCTCTTATTATAATTAAATAACATTACACATTCAAATAGAATTAGGAACTAAGATCAAATATAATTTTAAAGTACTCCTTTACCTCTAAATGAGACATAATCTATAAAATGGTTTATAACTTCTAGACTAATTAGATTGACAGTAATTATTTATATCTATATTTTTAAAAATGAAGTTTATCTGTCAAATAACGAGTTTATAACACTTTTTTTATCAAAAAACAAGTTTGATGTTTGGCAAATGTCAAGTTTAATGACATTATAAAAGGCTTGAGAAATTAGA
>NGBS01000208.1:0-11713 GCA_002245135.1 Proteromonas lacertae | reverse complement strand
TATAAACATTTACTATTATTACTATCATTATTAAAAAAATTTTCATAACTTTTCATATCTGGTGAACTAATATAAAGTTCAAGAAGATGTTCATCTTCAGCTCTAATGTAATTATATGAATCTGATATTACAATATCAGCTATTTCATTATCCGTTCTCTTCAACTTACCATTATTGCAAAGTTTATATATGACACATGTATTATTATGACTATTCTTATACACTAATACATTTAATGATTTTCTTTTTACCTAAATATTTAAGCTGATCTTTAAAATAAAATAACTTACAGAGAAAATAGATGATAAAGGATGATTTACCTAGACCAGGATTGCTTCTAAGCAGGAAAATTTCTCCATTTTTACTTTCTTCATTAGTTATTATTTTATTCTTTTTCATTTCTAATATACACTCTTTCAATTTGTTCTTATATTCTTCTATTAACTGTTCTGTTGTTTTGTTTTTTATCTTTTCTATTTCTTGTTCATTTTGTTGAATATCTGCTTCTCTTTCTTTTGCATCTTTATTTATAATATCTATATTATTAAAATTGGTATTATCTTCTTCTTTTTCCTCCTCCTCCTCATCATTTTCTTCTTCTTTTTCATTATTATTATCATCATCATCTTTTAATGGTTTAATTAAATAATTCAATTTAATAGTAATTCTGAAATAATTCCATAGTTGTTTGTATGACTCTCTAACATACACTACTTGTTTAGGATACTGAAATACTTTACAATTTATATATATTTCATTTCATTAATTAAAGGGAATTTTCCACCAAAAATTTTACATAATGAATCAACTTCTAAATAAATAAATAAATAATAATAATAAATACTTGAACGACTTTTCTCTTTGTTTTCATTTTCATTACTCTCATCGCTTAGATGGATTTTTCTAGGTGGAAAAGGATTTTTACGTAAATCTTCTAACATTACTTCAAGTGTTTTTTCTGCTTTATTATTTGAATTGGTACAATTATTTATTTGATTTTATATTAATATTACCCTTTTTACTTTTATCTTCTTCTTTCATATGTTCTTTTATTGAACTTTCTGAAAAAGCTTCTTTTTCAAATATAAACATTTTATCTTCTATTTTTTCATCTTTAAACTTTTCAAGAAAATCATCTGTAATAGTATGAGTATTAAACTTCAATCTTAGACATCTTCGATATATTATTTGATCTTTTTCAGCATAGGGTATATTTTTCCAATCGTATATTTCATTTCATTGTTTCATTCATTTCATATATAAATGGTTCATAATCATCAAAATTTGGACTGCTAGCATCAATTCCAGTAGTTATCTTTTTATGATTATATACACAAAAATAAATGGGAATATTGGATTAGTATATTTTAATTTCGATTCTATATCCATTTTTTCTTTCTTTTTAAACTCGCTCTTAATAGCCTATCAAATAATAGTATATATATATATATACTTCAATAATTTTACAATCATAATCTTCTGAATTAATTGAACAATCATACAGATAATCATTTAAATCATTCATTAATTTCATACAATTATCATTGATCTTTCCTAATTCTATCAACTTACTTTTAATATCACTATTGAATGATTTAATTGAATCTAATTGTATTCTTTTTGTAATATAACATCTTTTAATCTTATTATCCTTTTAGGTTTATTAATATTTTCTGTTTCATTATCTTCTTTGAGCTTTTGACTTTCTTTTTTTCTCTTATATATATCATTTTCCTCTTTAATTAATTTTTCATCAAGAAATTCATTCGTTAAATCTTCATTATTTTTAATGAAGTTCTTGACTTCTTCTGGTATATTTTTTCTTTTCTTGATCTCATTAACCAAATACTATTTTTTAAATATTATATTATATATATTATACATAAAACTCTAATTTGGTTTTTTCATCATTATCTTTTACTAATTCATTTCTTTCACTATCAGGAATATATCCAAAGTTATATAGAGATGTAGAAATATCATCTATCTCATTTTCATTTTCTGATGTTTTATATTTATTATAACTCTCCATCAATTTTTCAATAATTTTTTCCTTATATTTATTAAATAACATCTAATTATTATATTAATTATTATATATATACAGTAAAAAACACTATCACATTACTTTTGGTTTTATGTGTTGATGAAACTGTTATCTGAACACCAAAAATTGAACTTTTATCTATAAAACAACTGTCGATGGCAGGAAAGTTTTTATTCAAACTGAATTCTATATACCATGTTTTACTTAAACTAAGATCTTCATTTAAAATGTCTATAAGATTTCTTTCTATTCCATTTATTGTTTCTAATATCACTGTTTTATCTATTCTAGCCAATTCTATTACCTTTGTCTTTAGAAAATAATGGCAAATTTTTTAAAGAATAGTTCAATTCTGTATCTTTCAAACTCTCTAACTAATTGTTTGATTTCATCTGCATTTTTGTATCTATATAAAGGCATTAGATTCTTTAATAAATCTGACTGATATTTTAATTTGGTTGGAATAATATTATAACATTCTGTATCATAAATAAAGAAATCTTCATCGTATTTATCTGGTAAATATACAGATAATTCTTTTGTTTTATAATTACGATTTACTATTATTATTCCATTCTTACTGTTTATTGCATGTGCTATATTTCCACCAAAATCTATTGCTTTCTTTAAATCTAAATCACTGCTATATCCATAATATTTTAATATGTCTTTCAACTCATCACCTTTAAATGGAGGAATATAAAATTGAATAGGTTGTCTCTTATTTCGAAATATCTTATATTTCTCTGAATTAGGTGATGATATCAAGATAATTATTGTATCTTGGCTGAATTCATCTTCACGAATGCATTCATTATCACTAATAATGATTGTAGGATGATCTTTTCTTTTAATTGGTATATCATTCATTCTTCTATATTCATTTTCTTCTGACTTTTTTACAAAACACGTTTGTTTATTTGTATTACCTCCACTAATAATTGCTATAATGTCATAATCATTAAACGCTTTTTCTTCTTTGAAAATATATAACAAATAATACCATAAGGTAGTCTTACCTATCTTTTTGTTGCCATATATGAGAAAACAACATTGAGGACAAAAATTATTATCGTTCTCATTACAAACATCTCTGCAATTCAAAAGTGTTTTTATTATATCTTTATAAATGTTCTTGTAACACTCTCTAACCATCATCCTATAATAATATTCTTTGCCTTCTTCATTTATATATCCTTTCTTATTAAGATTATTTTCTGAATTATAAACTGATTTAATTTCCTGTATTGGTTTTATTGGTTTTGGTGTGGCTTTTGTTGCTAAATCTGTTAAATAAGTAATCTGAGATTTTATTTCATTTTTTGCTTTTTTTGGAGATTCATCACTATTTCCATTCCATTTTCTTTTCATTTTTGTTGTACTGTAATCACTGCTTTTCACTTCTTTTGTTTTTTCTAATTCCGGTGCTTTTTCTTCTGATAGGTTTTCTTCTTCTGATAGGTTTTCAGCTGCTACTTCTTTATCTTCGTTTGGAGTTATAAATGATCTCATTTCTTTCTTTGCTGATAAAGATACTAAAACATGTTCTTCTTCTTTTTCTTTTTCTTTGGGAGGTTCTGCTACTGATAATTCTAAGGAATAGGACGATTGTTCTTCGATGATGCTGTCTTCATTGTGGTAGTTTTGTTTTAATGTTTTACATCTCTTGTGTGCTTCTCTGCTTTGTGCGGCTAATTCTTCTGATGCTGGTGTTATATCTGATTGCTTTCTTTTTTGCTTCTCTTCACCTTTCCTTTTATTACTGACTCTGCTACGACCACTGCCACTAACACTGTTTCTGCCTTTGTTTCCCATGTTTTTGGAACGAATGATGTAAAACTAAAAATTATGAAATTCTTGAAACTTTCTGAAATTATATTCGTTTCATTCTCAATCATAATCAGTTACATCAAATAAATCAATAATGATGAAAGATGGAAAGAAATGAGAGAGTAAATATGCTACAATAAACATTTTGGTAGTTAAAAATTTGTGAAATAATACTTAAAAGATGTTAATTAGTAACTTTTGTATGTAGTGTATATAAAATGAATATAAAATATAGTTAAACAAAATAGAACGTAAATGAATGGAATACATATGAATTGAGGATGTTGTTGAGATTTTGACTATTTATTGCTACTTTTCAAGCAATAGTTAATGGATAGAATGAGTGTAAAAAGATTTAATAGTAAATACTAAAGAGTTAATGATAAGTCTTTGTAGATTTCATTAACGATAAATACTATTGTTAGAAATGTTTATTGCTAATGATTTATTACAATAATGTGTTAATACATTACTGATACATTAAAAAACTAAGTATGACTATTAGGAGTTGAAAATAATCATATTTTCAGCAGCAGAATTCTTTAACAGAGAATAATGTATTATTTATTTCACAGGGGAATTATTCAATTCTTTATAAGATATTAAGAGAATTTAATGCTCTTCTGTCCTCTACATATTAAGATAATTAAAAATAAGAAAATAATGCTTGACATAATCAAGCTTATTTCATTCTGTGAGTTTTTAATTGAATTTAAAATGCTTAACGTATATTTGAATAAATCTGAAGGTATTATCATATATATGTATAACCGTAAGAATATCACTGTATATGGGTAAACCGTACCAGACTATTCTTAGGTGCCTTCTACAGGTAAGAATAAGCGATTTGAGTGTGAATTAGTTTTTGGTACGGGTTATACTGGAGCAAGCG
This sequence comes from Proteromonas lacertae, assembly GCA_002245135.1. NCBI lineage: Eukaryota > Bigyra > Opalinata > Proteromonadidae > Proteromonas > Proteromonas lacertae. The sequence continues at coordinate 6,944 of NGBS01000208.1, read as the reverse complement.
GTGAATTTAAAATTCTTTATATATTTTAGTGTGTGAATAAATTTATGGGTCAAATTTTATTTTGATGTTTTCAATAGTTTTTAGCGTAGGATAGTAGAAATAAAGTGTATAAATAGATAAGTAGCTACCTGTTCTACCCCGGCAGGGTAGCTACTTTATATAATAAGAAATGTATTTCTATGTAAGTAAGTAGCGTGTCCTGTGTAGCTTAGCTAGGACTTAGTGATTAAATAGTGTGGTGGCCAAGCTACAGAATGCGTTCTTACTTTTTTTTTCATTTATCAATTTATTTATGGATTTATATAGTGTAATTAAAAACATTCAAAAGAATTTAAATAGTGTCAAAAATATATATTTAAAGAATTATCTGCAATATTCTATATTTTTTACTAAATCGAAATTCTGACGTGAAACTGTTGTTATAAACAGAAAAAAGAAACAGTTTTGATTTTCCTGGTATTTTAGAAAAACCGTTTTTTATCAAAAAATATATAAAATATGTGTGCTTCAGTAAACTTTGCTTTCTTTTGTTCATTTAGAAATAATGAAGATTATTTAGATAAGTGTATATGTAGTTTTACTTATATTTTAACCATAACATAAGTGCAGTTTTAGATAGTCCATTACCTAAGGAAGAGATAAAGTCTTATAATGAATTCTGTGCTATTTGCCATCAAAAGATGTGGACAAAGTATAGTGATAAGAGATATTACATGATGCTTTTCGATATTAAACCATCAGTAAAACCAAGAGGATTAAATAGACATTATTTTGCAGTGTTTGATAAGTATATTGAATGGTTAACACTACCTGAAGGAATGGGAAGTGTTCATTTGAAGAAGAATCCTATGTTAAAACATTATGTAAAGAAGAATTATATATTTGATGATAGTGATGATGAGGAGGAAGAAGAAGCACAAGAAGAAGTTAAAGGAAATAATGATCAAACTACGATAAACATAGTCTAAATTTTAAAACGAATCTCTATCTTAAAATGATTTGGGACAGGGTTTAAAAATATGCGTAATTTAATAAAAATCACATAATATAATAAAAATATAATAAAAACATAATAAAAAATATAATAACCATAATATAATTATTACTAAAATGGTTCTGTTACACCTGTATCCATCCATTCTGTTATAATAACTTGAGGTGGGAATGCTTGATATGAATATGCATCAAGACCTTTTCGTTCTATATAAAGATTACATTTATTATTATTATTTCTTAATATAGGCCAAAAACATCCATAATCATTAATTGCAGGTTGTGAAGTTTCATTTACTACACCTTGTATAGGGAAGTATATTCCATTACTACCATCTACAAAGTATGTTTCTAATAATTTGTTATAATATTGTTGCAATAAATCTTCTTTACCTGGTTCAGCTTTAATAACATGATTGTCATCTAGATATAATATAAATCCATAACCATTATCATGATTTTTTAAAACAAGGCCATTGTATATCTTGATTCTCATAAAATGCTCAAACATTTGAATTTTTATAGGTACTTTTACAGTAGATTCATATTGATTAATCGAATTATCTTGAAATATATAGAAATTAACTGACCAATATGTATATTCAGTATGCAATAATTTAGGTGATACAGAATTATTAACTATTGTAGTACTACCTCCAGAACTATTATTTACAACATTATATATTTCTTGACATTTACCATATATAGTATTAGTAGTAGTTTTTATATCATTAACAGGTGTAACTATATTATTTATTTGAGTATCAGTATGATTATTAATAGGTTTAACAATAGTATCAGGATCAGTAGGTTGTATATTTATTTTGTCAGCTATATCTTTAGCAAGCTTATCTGTATCAATATTTATATCTGAAGTATTTCGTTCCCCAATAAACATTTTTTGTATTAATAAACAATAAAATAACAAAATTAATAAAAACATCAAGAAACTTCAGAATGATCTTCAATCAAAATATTGAAGTTAGCTCTAAACACTTTTTTAACATTATCAATATATAAGAAGTTATATTGTGGCTTAGTAACAGCTAAATATAACTCTTTAAATGTTTCATATTCAGGTATCCATATATTCAATGAGTTGTATAAGTCAAACAAATTTCTGTTACTCAATCCATAAAATGTTAAACAATAATCTACTTGTGATCTTGCTGAAGGTACTATATCAGTAATATATTGACTACTAATTATAATTTTTGATTTTAAATGTCTATTTTCTTTCATTAATACTGGTATGATATTAGCTGTTTTCAACTCTAAACTAAGATCATCAAATATTATAATATGTTCTGCATACTCATAATTATCTTTGTTTGTATCATCAATTGATTTCATTAACTTCTCTACTAAATTATCTCCTGAATAAGGTTCAAATAATGAATCATTTTCATCATAACTAATTTCATTATAATCTAATAACTCTTTAATTGAATCATATATCCTATCTTGTTTGATTGTACCTACAAAAAAATGTACATGTTGTTTTTTCTTATATTTTGGATCTATAATATGTCTTAATATATTGTATATCAAAGTGGTTTTCCCGCTGTTCTTACGAGCTACAATAAAAATATTGCAGAAAGGCTCATTAAAGTAATCATATCCCAGAATTTTCTTAGGATCAAATGACTCACCACCATCAACAGGTTCAATTTGTATATTATTTATTTTTTCAAATTTAAACATAGTGTATATATATATATATTATGTAATGAGAAATCAAAAAATAAAAATATAAGTCAATAATAAAGTATTATTACTTATACTACTTTCTCAACACCTCTTGGTCCAATAACTAATTGTTTACCTGTAATAATATAGAATTTATGATGAATTGTATAAGTATTTTTTGCAGTATCAAAATCATGATTTGAGCAATCTAATGTAATTTTTAAATCACTTGCTAAGTCTTTACCAGCTCTTAATTTTAACTCAGTTAATCGATCAGTACTGAAATTTAGAACATCAAAAAATGTATTGGGAAATGAAAATAGATTACATTTATCATATAATGTATTTTGAATAATATTTCTCATATATTCCCAAGTTTGATATTTTGCAGGATATAAATAATCAGGTGTATAAACGAAATCATTAATTTGCCATCTTATTCTATCTTGATCTTGATCAAAAGAATAGGATCTCTTTTATATGCATCATTTATGTATGCTCTGTATAATATAAACTTAACATAACTTCCTATGCTACTATTAATACTGAAGTTATAGTTAAAAGTACTATTACCTGGAATAGGATCTTTAGTTATTTGAACTATGTTAAAATCAGTAAAGTCAATAGGATGATGAGTTGAATAATTGATGGTATTGGCATTGCAAGTTGGATCTTTGTTATAACAAACATAAAGATGAGGATTAACTATTTTCATTCCTAAAAATGCTTGCCATTGGTTTATATATTTATCTCCATCATTATGATGAACCCAATTCATTATAGGTGCAAATGTGAATTGAATATAAATGACTTCACCAAAATAAATATCATTCTTCAAAGCTAAAATAGTATTGTATATGTCTGCAAAATGAAATCTACACAGTATTTGACCATGTAATGTATCTGTCATACCATTTTGCATTACATAATAATTTTGAACACCTCCACTTGGATTTAATGTATTAGCTGAATGACATAATAAATTTTCACCTATTTTTTGATTTGCAGTATTAAATCCTAAACCATCAAATATTTTCTTGTAATAATCTGGTTCTTTTAAATCATAAGGAAATTGATTTGCAATTTCATGAGCTAAATCTCTATATTCATTATAACTAGTATCCAAATCACATAGCAAAGTTCCTGTTTTGTTGTATACTTTTAATGTACCAAAATTCATAGTATTCTTCAATGTTAGTTTATCTAAATTATTTGCACTAGTATCTCTTTTAGGTACAAAAGGCATATCCCAATTACCTGAATCTGCAGCAGCATGAGCTCTAGTTTGACCTGTAGTATAATCTAATATGAATTCAAAATAGCTTTTTGATAAGTTAACACAATTATCACCAGATATTTCAAATGTAATAGCATCACTGTTTGAATTTAAAGATAAAACAGTCTCATTCCTGCTTTGGTTTGGAGTAACTAAAATATGGTTGTAAATTGGTATGTAAGCTGGCACAATGCTTTCATGCTTTTGTGAATTAGGTATAGCAGTGATTGACATATTTTATGTTATTTTAAAAGATTAAAAAATACTTAAAAATAGCAAGAAATTTATTAATACAAAATAATCTCAAAATAAATGGGTAAGTTTTTTAAATAAATTGCATAACCATCTTGTTGTGTGACTGATATAGTCATTCGTTGATATTCGTGATATTGCATCTTCTTAGCTGTCCATTCAATTTGAGGATTGGTGAATGTGGTGTAGTTAGCATTAAGATCTTTTATAGGTATGTTAGCTAAAACCATTGAATTCTCACCGCTATTAACCCAATCACATCTAATTTGTATGAATGACACCCAAATTAAAGACGGTTGATTAGGTAATATTTTGTCATATACTATATCAATATTATTAAAAAATGCTTCAATTGGAGCTGCTGTATGATAAATATCTAACTTTTTGTTCATCTCATCTACACCATATAACTTATAAACTAAGTTAGGGAATTCAATGCTAAAATCTGTGAAATATATTCTACCAAAATGAGTTAAGTATTTGAATTTTAAGTGTAATCTATTTTCTGAACTTTCACTAAATTGAAGTATATCTGTTTGATCATCTATTTTACGAAACGGATAGTTTTGTGAAAGATCTTCATCTGGTAATGGTCCTACTGCACCTGATATTTCTACAAAACTTAACGATAGTAACTTATTACTAAAAAATTCTAATAATTCTTTACCAGTATAATTTCTTTGAGGTATTTTAGCATCAATAGTTTTATAATAAGGTCCAAGCTGATTTTCAGGTTTTTCCCATTCTGCTGGATTTGTTTTATCTGGATTTATGCATTCGTAGTAAGTGAAATTAAAGAGAATATGATCATTTACTTCATCTTGTACTGTATAGAAGTTATTTGGAATAACTGCAGTAATTAAACTCATATATTGATATTTTTCAGTAATAGTTGGAGTATTAATACATCTAACCCATTTATTAGAAAATTTTTCATTATAGTCTGATGTTGTTAAGAATAATGTTCTTCTATTAGCTAATATGTTGTTACTATCTTTTGGTTGCATTATATGTTGTTATATATGTATATATGTTGAGAAATATTTGAATATAATTTTATTTGAATTATTCTTTAATATATTTTTAATATATGCAACCGCAACAACAACCACCACCACCACAACCACAAGCTAACAATTCAAATGATGATGAAGAAGATGAACCAACAGATGATGAATATGAAGATGAAGAAAATGAAGACAATGTACCTATTGATATGAGCAGAATAAGACATAGAAGAAGACATAGAAGGAATCAAGTCATACCATTTCAAGATATAAGTGAAGATGATTTAAATAATTATGTGAATCAAGAAGTGAAAAGATTTAACAAAGCATTGATTATGCAATATAGACTTATTCCAATAGGTTGGCCAAATCATGAATTTAATAGAATATATAATTTATATGATGAACATATGAAAATGTTTAATTGGTGTAAGAATTTATTCGTAACAGGTCCTTTTGCACATGGCAAACCATTAGAAGCTTATAATCCAAAATTAGCAGGAAATGAAAATTCTGCTAATGCAAGAGAATGTGGAATATTTAAAACTCGTATAGCAGATGGTATTGATAAATTGTGTATGGCATCTGATTTTATATTACAAAGAAATCCATTTGTTGTTTTACACCCAAAAGAGAGAATAGGTGTTACACAACTAGAAAATAGAAGAATTAAAAAAACACATTATGAAATTGATGAAAGACATCCAGAACCAGAAAATGATTTTAACATAATGAATAATGAACATTATAATAGTGCAGCTGAAATAAGAGCAGAAAATATTATGCAAAATAGACATGATAATATGGTAAGAGGAGTATTAGTAAATGCAGACAATGGAAGTAATGATAATAACAATAATAGCAACAATGGAAATAATAACAATGATAATAATGAAAATAATAACAACAATGCAAATTATGATATAATTAGCTTTTGTGATTCTCTGAAAGATAAGTTAAAAGTTCTATATAGGTCGTTTAATGAGAACTAAATTTTGGTATTTAACAAATCAAAAAGAAGAAACAGCTTATTCAATTGCGATTAATCATATACAACTGGTGTAACTGATTTGTATATATTAGCTTTATATTATATACCAATATTAAAAGATAAGTTAAGTGGTAATTATCAAAATGATAAATGAATATACTTTACCATATCATCCTGATAGAAGAAATTTTATGGGATTACCAGATGGTGATAATAGAACTGGATATAGATATAACTATTTAGCAACTATACAAAAAATATTAACAGAAGCTCATGTACCACAAGGACAAATCAATACGAATATATTTGCTAATCCTATAACTTTTAGAATGAATAGAGCTCTAGATACGCAACTTAACCGTCAAATTAAACATAGAAGATCAGTTCCAGCTTATGTTGGAATGAATGTTGCAGATCATAGAAATTGGAGATATGTTGCACCAGATAATTATCCTCCTGCTCATCCATCAATTACTGCAGATTTGATTGATAGAAATGTTAATGCATTTTATAATGCATCACCTGCAAATAGTGATAGTGAAGATAATGATAATAATCCATCAAGTAGTGATACTGAAGAAGATTCAGACACTTATGATCTTGGTGATATGAGTAATCAAATACCACTCCTCCTTTACCACCAAGACCTATACCAGCAAGAACTATTCAACAACCACCTCCACCTCCTCCTGTATCAAATGTATCTAGATCTAATGTAATTAGTTTAAATAATCAA